>LUGF01038981.1:26431-46792 GCA_001625245.1 Calycopis cecrops | reverse complement strand
TAGCGGGACCGTTGGCCCTGGCGGGACCAGCTGTTGGCGGTTGCGGTTGCGGACGCGTTGGAATATTTTAGTGTAAATAATTTATATTTTAATGTAAATAAATATTTATAAAACTTGGTATATTTTTATTTTTTATTTATTATGGAATGCGTAACAAAATAGACACGGATAATAAACATTCAGCTAATATCTTTGATATATTTTCCCTTTTACGCCAAATTACTAATCCAGGGATTCAAAAACATCCTTGTAACACATTCTGTAACACATAACTAGACATCGGATTATAATGCATTTGCATATTTGCATTTGCATGTAATGCTACTTTTATAGCGTTATTGCATATTTTGATACTTATTCAGTGATAGTGCATATTTCAGTCAGTTTAAGTTATTCATACGTGTAAAAGCGTATCGTGTCCATTGAACTATATTAGTCGCTGAGCCTTGTATACGTCCACCTCGCACAAACTCAGCGAACGCGCGAAGTATGCCGAAAATTCATTAAGAAATATTGCACTAATCTAATTAAAAAAAGCTACTTGTTTATCTACGAATAAATAATTAGTGAAATACGCACTGATCTCTTTAACTATTTGATATGGATATTAGCTGAAGAAACTAGTGATTCATATGGACAATAAAAAACTTTTTCGATTGTGCTTATTTTGTCCATATTTCGCCTTTCTAGTGTGTATTTAGACCTTTCTCAGTGTATAGTTGCATGCATATTTCGGCGTTTTGATAGTGCATATAATGCGATGTCTATATAACGTTTCTGTTTTACCTAATAAAAATGTCTTCATTGTCTTATAAAAAAGGCAGCGCCTTACACCCAAATATTTTTATGCGTATATTTACACCAATCTGAATACAGCATACAGCATACAGCCAATAAGGCTGTAACAGTAATTAACAGTTATGAACAGGTATTTTAGATTATACTAGCTGCGCCCCGCGGTTTCACCCGCGTTTAATTTCTAAGAAATCCATATAAACTTCAACACCCTATTTCACCCCCTTAGGGGTTGAATTTCTAAAAATCCTTTCTTAGCGGATGCCTACGTCGTAACATCTACCTGGATGCAAAATTTCAGCTTGATCCGTCCAGTGGTTTGGGCTGTGCGTTGATAGCTGGCTATGTCACGTTTGAGTTTTATATATATAGAAAACTAGTATCACACAGATGTAAAATTTGCATAAAGCTTGTTTGATTTTTGTTCTATCTGTAGTAAGTATTAGATAATCGACCTCAGTAAAGAAATCGATTTTATTTTTATTTCTTTAGCTAATTCACTCGCAATTGCTAGGAATTGCTGTTGCTTCATTACTGTCGAACTGTGCACGATAGAACTTGACCACGCCTGGAAGGTACATGTGTACTAAGTAATATTATTTAAGATTAGCTGTTGTAGACTTGTTGTACCTTACGAAAACGTTTTTATCGTCTTGTATCGTGGATGTTTTTGGGCGGGAATCTCCTAAAAACCGCGATAATGATTTCGTAATAATTAAAATCTGGATTTTCGTCTTAGTGTATTCCGTTTTTGAATTTAAATATACCTCCTGTAACTAAGGATGACAAATAGACAACCCGTGTACATTGGGTTCGTCTGACGCCAAATAGTCAATTATAATAAAATATATCCTATCCTGATAATGTAGATTTCTATAAGTGAAAATATGGTTCAAATCGGTCCAGTAGTATTGGAGCCTATTGGATACATTGGTCTTGTCCAAAAATTGTTGACTTCCAAACCGTTGAGCAGACTGGTTTCGAAAAGGATTTAACAACGTGGACGACATACATATACTTAGATCCTTATCCTTAGATAATCCAGAAGACAGAGGAATACGACTTGCTTTTTTACCTAGTGTATGTGGACTACGCAAAAGCTTTCGATACCATCGAGATCTGGGCTGTTCTGGAGTCCATGCAGAGATGTCTTATTAACAAACGTTATGTCCAAGTCATGAGATGTCTATGCGAAGCCACGACAATGATCAACCAAGTACAAAGCCACAGTATAAGAACAATCAAATTGCATCGCCAGGTAAGGCAGGGAGATGTAATTTCTCCGAAACTATTTACCACTAGGACGTCTCTGAGACGGTCGATTGGAACGTACACGGCATAAATATTAATAGGTAGTACATTACACATCTATGTTTTGCTGACGACATTGTAATCTTGGCGGTAACTCTGCAGGACTTGGAAGATATGCTAAATGCCCAAGCCGACTCTTCAAGAATATGTCTCGGGATGTATCTGGATAAGATCAAGGTCATGTTTAGTGGCCATGTATCTCCGAGAGCTGTGGTCGGCCGAAATCCTTGGTCCACAAATTTAAGATAACTCAGCGAATAAGGGAACGCGTGATTCTCAGGGTTTCCCTGGTTGACAAAATCAGCAATGAAATCTTTCGCCAAAGAACTAAAGTAACCGACAGAACAGACCGCAGAATTAGTACGCTAAAGTGGAAGAGCCGACCATGTCTTCAGACGTACAGATGGCCAATGTATAAATGTAGCAGGCAAGTGTGGTGTAATTACGATGGTGTGACGACTTAAGAATGGTGGCTGGATGCGGAGACTTTCGTTCGGCAGTGTTCCTTCCCTAGCGTATGCCTTGGCTTTCTTTGACATTTTAGTTCTTTTTATTACAATTATAGATATTATTATCTGTTACCCGCCGCTTCGCTCGCGTGGTTTTTCGCGATAAAAAGGAGTAAACTCCTGGGACCCTTCAGTCCGTCAACTATCTCTAGTCTAGGGGAGTCCAGGGTTGGTTAATATTTTTTTTCTAAAAGTGGCATAACATTTTATGTAAGCTATTATACTACCCAATTTTAGGTTTGTTTGATTAAGTATTTATTCAAGATTTAATTTCAAGAATAATTTTACATAACAGACGATTAGAAACGGAGTTCATTAATAAATAGTAGAAAAAATGCTTGTCACTTTTTACCCCACGCCAGGGGTAAAAAGTAACACTGAAAAGCAAGTGCATTGTCAGACTTTTTATTACGAGAAATTACAGATTCCTATGTTAATTACAAACTATATATTGTACTCATTCCTCACCAGCTATACACTGGTCAAATGGTGCTCACGCAGACACATCAGTCAATCAAAAATAGCCATCTTCTTCAATTGAATTTCATCGTCAGAGTCTTGTAGCACCTTTCACTTTACTGCTCTGTTATCTGTTCTTCGTCTCATTTCTGGTTCAGTTCATATTCCTTACTTGCCCGCCCTTCCTTTTTTAGCTAACTTTCCTATTTTATAAGAAGAAAGTAAATATATCAATATCTTCTTTCTTCTTGCTTTGTTCCAGCGCCAATTCATTTTTCTTAGCCGCATACGTTAAATAGCCGATTTCACGTTCTCATTCTCTGTGATATCTTCCTAGTTCTAGTAGCAGCTTTTGGATAGAGTCGTATGGCATTGGGAGAAAAAGTAGGTTCATTGTGAATCAAATCTCTGATACATCCAGAAGAACTGGGTTAGTATATTATATGGAGCCCTCGCGTTCTCTTAAAGGGTCCATACATACCTCCTAAAACATCTTTGGTAAACTCTTAAATAGGAGGTTTATACTTGTCCTCTTCCATTTTTTTTACGTCCTTAATCTATAAAACAAAACAAATGAAGTGTTGAAATTATGATAGTCGTAAAAAAGTGATACGAGGCATGTTGTAACATGTCACAACCTACCCCGAGCTAATGTCACTTTTAGCCCCAACACCAAAACTAACCTTTCAATATCATGTAGTGAACGCAGTTATAAATAAAACTGTATGAATCTAAATTTATTATAAAGGGAAAGCATAATTTTATTAAGTTCACGCAATTCACGTCTCATCTTTCAAATTTTGCAGGCTGTAGGCCAATATTACGAAAAAATTAAAAGTTACCTGTCTTTTTCTCACCCACGTGCACGTGCTCCTTCCTCACAAATGTTAGGCCCATTGAGGCTCGCGCGCCGTGTAGGCCTTTGGTAGCGTAACTTTTGTCTCTTTAAATCATCAATTTATCTCTCTCCATTCTTTTCATTCAACTTACCCCTGTAAGAACCAGCCCCGGTCTCCCCTACTAAATATCACATCGATCTGTTGATCCGATTTGAAGTGAAAGAAGGACAAATAAACAAACAAACACATTTTCGTATTTTATTATAAATGCGAAAGTGTTTGTTTAATATGGATTTTTACACAATATTCTAATTTTAACCTCTATTTAGTTATTTTAATATTTTTTCTTATTATTGATGCAACTGTCAGTTTTATCGCGCCATTACACTTTACTTGTGTACAACATGTTATCGGAAATTAAACTGTTTTACAACTTATTATCAGATACAATGGAGTGTGTTACAAATATATTAAAATTAACACACAGAACTATATATAAAGTGCCGTACCATATAAGTTTTTTTGTGTCTAACTACAATAAACGACGACAAATATGTCTTCCTTAATTTTCTTTTTCATCTCTTGCCTAGTCATAATACAGGTAAAAAGATGAAGATATTGAATAAACTATTTATTGAACATATAATTAAAATTTCTAGTTTAGGTTCATTGAGATCAAATTGAAGTCTGTTCAAATTCAAATTTATTTACTTTTCCAGAATGTATACAGCCAGATCTTGGGACCAGCCGGCTGCGGCTACGGCCCCGGTATCGCTCCCGGTATCGGTGCGATAGGCGGGTACGGCGCGTACGGTCCCGCCGGAGTAGTGGGAGTGGCGCCGGCGCTGGAGTACGCGGCGGCGTACGGCGGCGCGGGAGTGGGGGACGTGGCGGTGGCCGGCGAGATGCCGGTGGCCGGCACCACGCTGGTGGCCGGGCAGGTGCCGATCCTCGGCGCCGTACGCTTCGCCGGGGACCTGCCCGCCGCCGGGGTCGTCACCATCAGCGGTAGCTGCGCCTGCGGCTGCGGGGCTCCAGGGCCTTATTATTATTAATTAAATCTGTTGACTATTAAGTAATTAGTGAATAAATATAAAAATTAAATGAAAATAACGATATGAATTTTATTTAATTTTGTCCAAAAATTACTGATGATCATAAGATTTTAATACATCAAGCAAAAGGCTCATAACTTTTCTTGTGCATACGCATATTTATTATACTTATCATCGTGGCTAATCACAGCAAATACAGGTTAATGAGACATTCTCAAACTGTGCTCTCTAATTGCGGGTGTACCCCAAGACGGCGTTATTTCTCCCCTAATCTTTTCTATCTTTATTAATTCGATTACAACAATAATTTCTTCTAAATTTTATTTAAGTATATGTAAATGTATATGCGGATGATTTACTATTAAGTAGGTATATAATCCTCGATTTCCTGCGTAAACGATGATTTGAATCAGATAAAAGAAATTACTAAATATAACCTTAGGTGATGCACTGACATATTACACCGACTCCAATAAGTGTAATTTTTTAGGGTGCCAAATGGCAAAAAACGAAACCTTCGTGGATTCGTCATGTTTGTCTGTCTGTCTGTCAGTCCGTATGTCACAGCCATTCCTTCCGAAATTATTGGACTTTCGTAGTTGAAACAAAGCTAACCTACAAAAGGTTGATGTATACTGTGAACCACTCTTCCAATTTTGCATAAAAATAAACGATTTTAAAAAAAATATTAAGCTAACTTTAACTAAAACTATTACGTCAAAATCAATTGTTTGAAAGATAGACAGATCAAATTATTTTATTTTCTGATAAACGTGTCGCAGAGACACCTATCGCAGCTTTTCAGGGAAGTTTTATGTACAACGCAACCCAATTCTGGAACAATTCACCTCCGCCTCTGCTAGCCGCGCAGTCAACTGCAAGTTTTAAGCGCAGATTTAAAATAGTATTACTTGCAGAATTCAGCGGCCAGCTTTAGTTTACTTTTTCGGTTTATATAGTTCCGTAGCTCGTGATATACATATAGATGTATATGTATAAGTATGTGTCTTTATATAAGTGTAATATGTGTGTGTAGGTATACTTATGTATGCATTTGTACGTTTTACGGTTCCGCATCACTAAGTATTTTGTGTTTATAGTAAATTAATCATGATGTTTAGTTACATTAACTGAAAATCAGTGTCACGTCATTACGTAGTGATGTGACAAATGCTGAGTGAGGCCACCTCTATAGGTCATATTATGATATATTAAGTAAATAAAAACTTTGATAATTTTTAAGTATGTAATTTCATCATTTTGTGATCAATAAAATTATTTTCTTTCATTCTTTGTTTCTTTTTATACATTTCGACCCTCAGTGTGCGAGTCCGACTCGCACCTGGCCGGTTTTTATTTGATAAAAATATCTCTCATAGGATTTTTACATCAGTGACATTATTCAATGCACTCTCTAAAAAAACGCCACCATATTTTTTGTCTCATTCAACAAGGATTTCTTTAGCTTTGTCTCTTATTCAGCCGATTGTCGACTATGCAGATGTTTGTTCATTAAATACTTTAGAAGAAAATTCAAGCTTTTTCTGTTGTTTTTTCTTTTCCTTTCACTGTCCTTTTTTTTGTTCTTTTCACTGTCCTTTTCGCCAAACTATGGAATTCCTTGCCATTCTAAATTAGGGACTGCACTTGGGCTCTTTAAGATGAGAGTCGATACTGCAATATAAATCTCCTATAATAATTAGGTCAATTAAGCCAAGAATGCAAAGATTTCATTAATTACACTCACGTTACCATCAGATTTTTCCACATTTCACATTTGATTAAGTCGACATTTTGGAAAAATTCTGCGTCTCTCTACATGATTCTACAGCCCGTAGCGCCCAAACTAAGGAGCTTAGCAAATACTTTTTGCACTGCGATTTTATCCGGCATTTATATGAAGTGATTCCGCACACCCACGATGTCCGCATCACCACATTAATCACATCATTTCTTCATCATTATTAGCAGCCAGGAGATATCCACTGGTGGACATCAGCCTACAGCAGAAAGCACCACATTTTACAGTAACAAGTTGCCTGCATCCGGCAAGTCCCCGAGAGCTTGATCAGGTCATTGGTCTACCGGGTGAGAGACTGCCCAATACTGCGCTTCTTCCGGCGCGGGGCCGCTACTCAGGAACCTTTCTCCAGCAATTGTCGGTTCTGCAGGTAATGTGGCCTGCCTATTGCCATTTCAGCTTACTAACTCTTGCGGATGTCCTAATTATGGACTTTATTACGATGTCCAATTTATTGTTGTATGATATTCTCCATCCGGTATATAAGACTTCAAAATATAATATGACTTGGGAACAAATTATCACACTATGTATTCAATAAATATGAAACACAGTGAACAAAAACGAAATTATAACACTTAAAATTTTATTACATAAATACATTATTATTAAGGTGACTAGTAATAGGCCCTGCATGGTCCTGGCAACCCATAGCCTGTTCCCACAGGTGCAATGTCCTCAGCCAATATTGACACACCACCGCTATTACACCCATAGAGGACCCCACCGGCGCCGGCGCTAGGGACAATACCCTCCACTTGCACGGCACTCAGGAACGGAAGCCGTCCGGCGACTGTCAGAGCTCCGTCGTAGACGTTTTCAGATGTTACTAGTATTCCTTTCGCAGCGATGGGGGAACCACTGGACAAGGCCAACCCGCTACCAAAATATGGGGAATACCCTCTGGGGAACCCGATTGATTCTGCCATTGCTATTGGAGATAGACCTGCTGCTAAGGCTTGCGGAGCAAGCCGTCCATTCCAGCGATTGGGGATGCATTGAGCCGAAATGAACTGGAAGAAATTGTGAATCTCAATCAATAAGTTAAAAATAGTGCTTGGATATGAAAAAAATAAAATTGTTTGTAAAATTATAATAATATAAAGTGAAAATCAATGTTATTGTAAATTTATAAATGAAAATGAATGAAAAAAAAATAAAACTTATTTTGAATATTTTCATTAAATTTAAACGTTTGTTATCTAAAAAGCTTGCAGCTTGTACTTTATACCAAAGAAAAATAGAAGCGTCTATAATAATTAAATTGTAATGCACAGTGAACAGAAAGAAACCTTAAAATGAACACAATTAAACTTTAAAATAAGATGGAATTTTACCTGAAGCAACAAAGCTTGAAGACATAACGAAAGCAAAGTTTTGGATGGCATGATTTTCGTAGAGATAATAAAATAAATTACTTATAATGTTACTTATATACGACACGTTAATGTATTGCCTGAATTATTACGTTCTTTTAATTGTTAGATAAGGCAATGACAAATATAATCAATGTTTCAAAAATGTTGCAAGCAAAAACTTTTGAAAGAGTTACCGCGTAATAGCTTTTACATACTTCTACATTACTTTTCTACGTGTCGGAAAATCGAGCTTACGGGGAACTTGACTGAAATAAATTTAAACACCGTTAAGCATGATCACATTAAGTAATGTTGGCACCTGTGTGAACTTAGCATGCAATATGTCCATAATGTTTATTTTTTTATTGGAACGTATTTTATATCGTTTGTACCGGATTGTACCCACTTTTAAAAAAAGTTTAGACTAAACTAAAGTTTAAACTAAACTAAGTTTGAGATGGCCAAAAAAAATATCGTACAATAAAAAAAAAGTTTGTACAATCCGGTACAAATGATTTGAAATACGTTCCAGTAAAAAAATATTCATTATGGACACTTTGAATGCTAAGTTCCCAGAGGTAATTTTATCTAGAAGCATGAGTTTCGGTAGACCTTATTCTTAGCTATACAATATACATGGCAGGAATATTTATTCTACTTATAACCCGCCTAAAAGAACAACGGTCATTTTTTTTTACAAATGATTAATTAATGCATTTGGCTACTTTTGTAAGAGGTCGTGCCGTCTTGTATTGCAGCCGATTTTCCGGTAACTTTTCCTATTTCTTATCTTTTTAATACACCCCCGTGAAGCGACTAGATTTGTTGTCGCATTTAGTGCACGTGAGAGTTCAGTGAGTATCAGTTGAAGGGGAAACAATTAACGGCAACGTTTTAGTAAGAGGTAGTGCCACGCTGCATGCTTGCATGCAGCCGAATTGGGCCGGCACGACCGGGGAGGTGCCTCTCGCTTACACGAGACCGGCGTGAAGTGACAGCTGTGCTGTCGCGTTTCGTGCGGTGTGTAAGTAGCCGGTGGCCCATGGAGGTGGGAGGAGAAAGGGGGGCAGCGCATCTGTAGTCTATGCAGATGTCTATGGGCGTCGGTAGTCATGAAAATGGTACTACAACTGCTCGTTTGCCCTCCTATACCATAAAAAAAAAAAAAAAAAACGTACCTGCATGGCAATAATTATGCGTGTGTCTACGGGCATTGGTAGTCATAAAAAGGACAAGTCTTCTCATTTTAACCTCGCAAACAAAATTGAAACAGCACATCACTAAAAAAATCATAAAATAATAAAATAAATTAAGACTTTCATCATAGATACACTCCGACCTAATATCTAATGCCATGTAGTGTTATCAATGTTTGTAATCCTCAATGTGTTGTGTTCTTTTGACATAATTTCAGCAATCACATTATATTATTTCAGATTATAATGTGTAACAAATAATAATTTATTACTTTAATATTATGAATTTAAAAAAATGTGGCAAATGTAGCCCTATATTAATATTCAATGAAGTAATGTCTTGCTGCATCTGAGCCTAATTGGGCCAGCAGGACCGGGGTATCTCTCGGGTCGTGCCGAACTAATTTGGCTGACATGATATCGCCGTGAAGATACAGCTATGCTGTCGCGTTTCGCGCAGTTTGTGCCGGTGGCCGTTAGCAGAGAAGGAAAGGACAACGCATGTGCGCAAAAATTGTGCGGATGGGCGTCGGTCTATGTGGGTCTATGTCGGTATATAGGCGTGTGTCTATGTCCAATCATCGGAAAAGAAAAGAGACAGTAGATGAAATACATATGAGACAATTATTTTACGCGAGTAAGAGGCCATAGCGACCCGATTACATAATAATGACAAAGTCAAACAAAGTCATGTAAATGTTTTTGTCGTAGGTTTTAGTAGTAATTCTGACATTTGTCAAATATTTTTTGTCTCGCCTCTGTTCGGACATTGTGTATCGTAGACAGAGTGTCTACGTTGTGTATCTTGTACATTCTAAATCTATGGGTGTAACAGATAGATGAGCCACAGTAAACAGCGATATTTGTGTCGTGGAGAACCTCGTCATACTCGGCAAAATGAAGCGCAAACGCCGCAGAGTTCTCCGACAAGATAGTCCGACCCAATTAAAGAGGCTGTCTGATAAAAATGATCAGATTTTTGGGTTTTTTTACAAAGGGACGAGGTGGCCCCCGTCCGTTGGCGACGGGGAAGGGAGTTCTCATGGTATTCTCGGTGATATACGTCAGTAGTAAATCCTCATTGAAATATGAATAGACCCGGGGTTGATTTGTCTAACATGTAGCAGATATTAATGTAATTAGCGAAATTAGTAAGTGAATAACTAAAATATTCATTTTCATTCATTGGTTTCTGATTTCCTGTTCTGGTGGTAGGCTACAATGCCAGCGCCAATCGTGGGTAAGACACCTTCCAACGCAATGGCACTCAGGAAGGGCAGCTGTCCCGATACGAACAAGGCGCCATTGTAAACGTTTTCTGACGTCACGTAAACTCCCGAGGGGGCGATGGGGGAGGCGCTGTTGACGACAAAACCTCCACTGTTAGACGCGGCTGGGGTCCAGGGAGCATAGCCGGGGTAGTCCAGGATATTCGCTACCGGACCAGCTGAGGGAGCAGCCCATGTAGCGCCGATGCACTGGGCCGTAGTTGTCTGGAAACTCACAAGGTAAGTTGACACGTTGGGATTGAAAAATACTTAAATAATCCGTTTTAAGTTTTATTACAAGACACAATTAATAAGGTACATTTGAATAAAGTTCATTGCGGTGTTTCTGTTCTGTCTCGTTAAATAAGTAAATCTGGAGAAATGTTTAAAATATCCGATATAGAAATATAGTAATAAAGGTAAGGTACATTACGACACATAAAAAAATCGGACTAAAAATATTTGTATTTTCACAATAATTGATAACTTTTCGTAGTGATAGTGTCAAATACAGTGTCACATTAAGTTACCCTTTATAAAAACGTTGACGGCAAACTGTATTCAAACTCAAAATTTTTTTTATGTAACTTAGATCAAATTTAGATTTCTGTGCGATTTGATTATACGTTATGAAGCAAGAACTGCAGCAAAAAGAAGAAAATAAAAAACAATCAACAAACAATTCCACATTTAAAAAAAATCATACGAAATGTAAAAGTAATAAACTCTGGTATTATATTACATATTTTTGCTTACAAATCGTATTATTTACCTGGGTGCAAATATAAGCACAAATTAAAAATACTGTCTTGGATATCATTTTAATTATATTCTAATATATAATATACTTGAATTCAAATAATATAATTAATACGGAAACAAAAAAACGCCTTTATATGTATACCTACAAAATCAATTATTTTTGGTAATCCATGGACATTTTGAAAGGTTGCCATTACTTCGTTACTTAAAAGTTACCTAGAATAAGATATGTTATCTCAATTACAATAAACTTCAGATTTGTAATAAAGATTCAGTATCATCAATAAATAAATTGCACATGATTAGTCGAATGAAGCGAGAGCGTATGATGAGCCTTATCAAAGTTAAAAATAACCCCAAACGCCCATAAGTTTCTGCACAATTAATATGGATACGTATTTTCTCCCTAAGTATAGCACCATAGCACCATAGACAACTAACAAATATAAATTGTTAAAGAAAAAAATCCAATTATGAATTCCAAATTCGAATCTGCCGAATTGGACACTACCTACTAAAGAAGAACCACGAGAATAACTGACTAAATATAAAAGGCTTCAACGAATCTTCAATTTATGTAACAAAAAATATATATTTATTAATCTAAAATAGTCTAGCAAGTGGTAGAAACACCTACCCGACACGTAAATCTTAAATTTCAATATTACTTCAATATTTCTTTACTTTCTATTCATAATATATACATATCTATTACGTCCACATCGCCACTTCCCTGAACATAATCAAAGAATTGATTCGGACAATTGAACAACAACAATATACCTAATTCAGTATTCGGCTAGAATTACAGGTCGATACCTCGACGCTTGCTTAGTACGGAAGATCCACGTTTCCGACTCGTACTTGATCGGTTTTTCATTGGCTTGCGAACGTAAGCGAATTTGACCTGAATATTGTGGTATTCTATTATACAAGTACTTTGAAATAAGAAATCTGCATCTAACATCGAAATAAAAACATTTCGTTAGATACGTTACAGCTAATTCATCAGGAAACAAAAAGAAATAAAAAGTGTTAATTGGAATTTGTCGAATAGGTAAGTATCCTACTACTACTAACATTATAAAGGCGCAAGTTTGTACGTTTGTTTGTTTATTTGTTTGTTACTCTTTCACGTAAAAGCTGCTGATTTTCATAAAATTTGGCACACACAGAGATTAATTAGGGTTAACATGTAAGACTTTTTATCCTGAAAAAATGTTTTTATGGAATGATTTTCTATTTTCCACGGGATCGGAATTTACGCGGGTGAAACCGAGGGGCGCAGCTAGTTTATCATAGACATCAAAAATTAATGGAATAAAAATGCAACAAATAAAATATAACAATTTATTGACTGTGATGAAGTAACAACATTAAACTAAACCTAATATACAAGACCGCACCCGTAGCCCGCTCCGTAGCCGTAGGGGCCAGCTGCTACGGGACCATAGCCGTAGGGGCCAGCCGCTACGGGACCGTAGCCGTAGGCCCCGGCGTAGGGACCCGCGTACTCAAGAGGACCAGCGAACCCGTAAGCAGCAGGAGCCACCTCCTCGTTAGTAATGGCGACGGCGCCGCTGCCGCAGCCGTAAGTGATGGCGCCCGCGCCGACGGTCGGCAGCACTCCCTCCAGCGCCACGCTGCTGAGGAACGGCACCTGGCCGGCCACCGCCAGCTCCCCGCACAGCGCGGTCTCGGAGACCGTGGTCACTCCCGTGGGGGGCACGGGGGAGGCGCTGGTCACGGCCAGGCCGGGCCCGTGGGACGCGGCGAGCGCGGCGGGGTTGTAGCCCACCGCCCACTCGTTCGCGCATGGGGCTGCAGCGACGCCGTATGGTGCAGCTAATTCCCAAGGAGCAGCAACGTATGGAGCAGCTATTTCCCAAGGAGCAGCCACAGCAGCAGCATAAGGAGCAGCTAATTCCCAGGGTGCAGCAGCACAAGGGGCGGCCAATTCCCACGGAGCGGCGTATGGGCCTCCCCATCCAAAACCTTCCACGGCATAACCATTATACGGTCCAAGACATTGACTGGAGACCTGCTAACAAGACAATTTAGTAATTAGATAATTACACACGAAAATCACATACTATATGTTTGTTGAGAAGTAATATCACATTTGATGATGTTTGGAGATGAATTATGTCGTTTATGTTTACCCCCAAGGAAGCCTCATCTCTTACTAATTGCATTAGATGTGTTGGACAGCTTTCTTGGCGAATATTAAATTTAACACTGGATATAAAGACGACGATAGCTATCGGGCATTTTTAGTGCTTTGATCAATGTCATTCCGTGATTCATGGCTGCTGTTTTTAGTAATGTGAAAAATGTAATTATGACTTTTGTAAATATTTCGATCTTTGTTTTAAGTGTGTAATCAATACTCAATTCTCTTGCTAAAGTTAAGTCTACTGTTATTTGTTTCTAAAGTATATTGTAAAAATTCTTTTGCGAAATAAATATTTTGAAATGAACCCAAAAATGCCGCTTCAGCTTTATTAACGAAGACTAAAGACTGATATTTTTAGAGACAGATTTAGGAAGGCAATACATTTGTATAAACATTACGCGCATGTATATGTGTATTGATAGTCTCACTGTTTATTTGTCCATATGCTTTAAAAATATTTTACATTCGAATTCGAAATTCCGTATTTAACACGATGTAAAACATCTCGTTCTTACCTGCACTAGCACTTGCGCCAGCAACAAGGCGATAGTTTGCGCAATCATTTTCTATTATTTATTATTATATTATATTATAAATTAAAGTTATATAACCAAGTGTTAAACATAACACTTAAAACTTTGTATTTATATTAAAGTAAGCCGACGCCTTGGAAATATTTATCGGAGTTAACAAACAGTTCTTGTAATCAAAGTAATATCTGTGTTAATATGCCTCGCTGTTACAGATATAGGCAGTTACAAAACATAAATATATGTATATTTATACCTGCCACTGAACTTATCGCTTCACTCACTTTCGTAGCAATCAAACAAACATGTCTTCCTTCGCATTCCTTTGCTTCTGCGCTCAACTTCTCTTGATCCAGGTAAATACATCTATACTGTTGGAAAACAGGAATTAGTTTGAATACTTAAACCATTTAGTTCTCTCACTCGTAAATTTGCTTGTTACTAACCCAAAGAATATTTTTTATAAAAAGTACGTTAGCGTTCTTAACTCAGCTCTCTGACTCACTCAAAAATTTCTGACTGATGACTGATTCTTGACTAGTAAACTATGCATTCTATACATCATATAAAACTAAAACTTAATAGTAAAACTTAATAGTAGCTAGCCCAGCCAGGCTAGCTAAAATAGTATAACTTAATAGTATAATATAATGTTCTCTGTCTCTTGCAGAACGTGTACAGCCAGATCTTGGGACCAGCCGGCTGCGGCTACGGGCCCGGTATCGCTCCCGGTATCGGAGCGATAGGCGGGTACGGCGCGTACGGCCCCGCTGGAGTAGTGGGAGTGGCGCCGGCGCTGGAGTACGCGGCAGCGTACGGCGGCGCGGGAGTGGGGGACGTGGCGGTGGCCGGCGAGATGCCGGTGGCCGGCACCACGCTGGTAGCCGGGCAGGTGCCCATCCTCGGCGCCGTTCGCTTCGCCGGAGACCTACCAGCTGCCGGGATCGTCACTATCACCGGTAGCTGCGCCTGCGGCTGTGGCGCCCCAGGACCTTATTATTATTAAATCATAAGTATTAAGTAATATAATTAATATATAAATATTACCGTACAACTGATTTTATTTGACTTGAATGCTAAAACCTAATGCGTATATGTTACTATGGACTTAATTTTTTGAAAATAACTCCTCCAAAAACTACCCCGCTGATGTCAGTAAAAGTTGCGCGAATTTCAATGGCAGCTGCTCCTACAGCAGCGGCAAAATTGTTGGGAAAAAACTATCTGATAATTTAGAAATAACTGACATCGATGATCATGTTGAGTCTTTTGTCAGCACACACTTCTCTTCCTATGCTTTTATGGACACCCACTCTGAAGAGATAGAACAAATAACCCTAAGCCTAAAAACAGATAAATCGACCGGATAGGATGGTGTAACATGCAGATACCTGAAGGCTTATCGATCATTGGTTTTTCCTTTTATTAGTTACCTGTCTAATCTCAGTTTTAGTAGAGGAGTTATTGCTTCACTCCTTTCAAAAAGCTATAAAGCTCTTATAACACCAGTACACAAGAGTCAAAGCTGTGAAAGTGAAAACAATTACAGGCCCATTTCTTTGCTACTTAGTTTTTCAAAGATAGTTAATAAACCAATTAACAATCGTCTTAATATAGGTCATTACCATCACCATCACCACTTTAATATTTTATCAGACACGCATTCCGGCTTTAGGCGAGCACTGTCTACTGAAGGTGCTGTTTTGAAAATTACTAACCGAACAATTAGATGGTAAAAATAAATGCTTGTCTGTTCTAAATCTATAAAAGGCATTCGATACTGTATCAGTCCCTATACTATGAAAGAAGTTACAGGCTATTTGGAGTGAGAGGTGAGACTTACTGTTTAGTGTTTACTTCCTCAGCGACTGCTTAAGAGATCGTAAATAAGTTATTAAGATTAGTGACTGCATGAGCAGTGAAGAAGAAGTGGACGTTCGGTGTTCCTCAAGGTAGCATTTTGGGGCTGATATTATTTATTTTTTATATAAATTGTATGAACATGAATCTAGTTAATGGAAGCATCATCTCTTAGGCTAATGATACTTTACTAATAAATAAAGGCCCAACTAGGTACTCGTTTTTTGGTAGTGCTGAAGTTGGAATGCGTAAATTGGCATATTGGCAGCGCTTAAATCTCCTCACACTCTACACAACTAACACCAATTACATATGCTTTAACATTACCTTTAGAACACTTCTAGCTTATAGTTACACACAATTGCATAAAATAGAATTGTGCCGATATATCACGTAGCAAAAACTATAAAGTTGCCTATTACTAGGACCAAATTTGCACAACGCAAATTCCGAGTGCTTTCATCATATATGTCTAGTAAATTAAATAAGGAACTTAATAATTATTCCCTTAATTCCAAAAATATTAAAAAGACTTTAAAGATGACTTGGTTCTAGATCATACAATGATATAAAGACATTTTTAAAATATTAAAATAACATTCACCAATTTTAGTTTCATATACACACAGACACAAGCATCACACAAACACACTGCACTAAACTTTTACGTTGTAGACGTCTGCAATATCTTGAAGCAAAGATAATCACACGTCTAAGTTAACTCAGTGAAACGATAGAGCTATCTACATTTTTTATATAAAGCACGGAAATAGATAAGCAAGAATCATGAAATTTGACAAGAACCTATCTTTACTTTAGTAGTAGATAATATTACCTAAATATTATTTCAAAATTACAGTTGACCAGGACAAATGACTTAAATATCTTAACATTTATAGTTTCAAAAAAAATGTATTTTCGTCAGTATAAACTAGTTCTCACTGTTTCCTTATTTATATTCCTGTTATCTATACTAATATTATACAGAGGAAAGATTTGTTTGTGTGTTTGTATGTAACGAATAGGCTCCAAAAGTACAAGACCGATTAAAAAAAATCTTTTACCATTTGAATGCTACATTATCAAAGATTAACATAGCCTATTTTTTACCACGGTAAAATACTTCAATCCCATAGGAAAACGGTTAACCTCAAAACGGCTGAACCGATTGGGTTAAAATTTTATATAGGTATTTCGATATTTTCCTGGATGTTTAAAAATACAACTGGATCCGGTAGGTGGTACTGCTGTCGGTATGTCAACTGCTTCATACCTTGACCGATTGGGTTGAAATTTTGTATGTATATTTTTATTGTTTCACAGACACCAACGTATGTCTGTATGTCCTTTCTAGAAACGTAATGCATTATGCATCTGAGAATGTGATGATCTTTAGTAAAGTTGTTCTAAATGCGCCTACGAAGGTTCAATGTTAGTACGACTAATTTTCGACAGATGACGCCACTTTCATTTCAATGAATTTTATTTGTTACTATAGTCCATGCTAACGTATCTGTTGGTGGCGTAGCAACGCGCACTCGGTACAGCTAGTAGTATTATTATATACTAGCTTCTGCTTCGAAACGCTTCACCGGCGTGTATTTCGGACTTTAAGAATTGAGGTTCTCAATTCTTCCGGATTAAAGATTCACAGCTCCTCCCCCTTAGGTAATTAGGTGATAATTAATATGTAGCCTACTTATATATTGACCCGACCTGTTAGTAATATTTAAGCAAAATTTTAAATAAATCCATGCAGTACTTTTAAAGGTTAGCCCGGACATACATACAGACAAACAGATAAAAATTCAAAAAAAATTATTTTTGGGTTCGATATTGATTGTAGATTACACCCCAAGTATTCTTTAAAAAAATATGTAATGTACATTTTTGGCTTTCCTACGATTCCTGTCTTATCCCAGGGGATAAAAAGTATTCTATAATTTGAAACAGTTAATACCTTATCTGTATAACAAATTTTATCAAAATCCATTCAGTAGTTTCGGCGTGAAAGACGGACGAACATTCGAATAAAGAAACTTTCACATTTATACACTACAACTTTTGTTTCAACCTTTTTTGTTCCTGCTATATAGTCTTTACAATGAATATGTTTTATAGTTTTCGAGTACTGCTTCCATATGGGATTCACATTTCCTATGCAGGTTAGATATCTAAATACATTGTAGTGCTTTAAATTCTATTTTGAAAAAAAAAAGTTTACGATAACAATATGTTTTTGTCGTGTGATTTCCCATAAAAATCATAAAAAATCCTATAGAAAAAACAAAAGTAATTTAATAGATTGATATTGTGTAGGAAAATTTATGGCAAAATTCTGAAATCACGTCATAAACATGCACAAAAAATAAATACACTAATATAATCATTTCGTATCGTATATTAAACTTATTTCAATATTCAACAAATTAACAAGACTACTTAATTATAACATTTAGTATATAAAATTAGCACAGCCACCGTAGACCGGGGTGAGACTCAGGCCCGCTGCTCCAGGGGAAAGCACAGGGCCACAGGCAGGGGAAATTGCCGTAGCAAGTCCAAGCGCAGCAGGGGTAGCGGCAAGTCCAAGAGCCCCTCCACCAAGCAGTCCTAAGTCGTAGGGCGCGTACGGGCCGTAGCCGGGACCATAACCAGTCGGGCCCACTTCTTCACTCAACATAACCACGTCCCCACTGCCACAACCATACGAAATGAGACCAGAACCGAATGAAGGTAATGTGCCTTCCAAGGTTGCTGCACTCAAGAACGGCAGCGTTCCTTGGACCACCACGGCGCCATCGAAATAGTTTTCTGAAGATACAGCCAAGCCTGTCGGTGCTATGGGTGATATGCTGCGGACAGTGAAACCCCTTGCGCTCGAAGCTCCTAAGGACCCCAGCGTTAGACCTACAAGTCTCTCTCCTGCTACAGCACAGGGTGGTTCTCTTAATAGGGGGTAAGCTCCTGCGAGGCCAGCAACTTCCCAAGGCATTGCTCCTCCCCAGGCGACTCCGTCAGCGATGATCCCATTGTATCCAGCGCCAATACACTGGGCAGAAATTTTCTGAAAGTAGGTAATAAAAATGAATACGTATATTTAAAAATTGTTTCAACCAACAGCAATAATTTTGTCAAATATTACATTTACTTAGTTCTGCCACTAATTGATAAAAAAATCAAATATCCTTTTTGATTTCTAACAAAATCTTCGCTCTGTATCTATAATAAAAAATACTAATATCAAAAAGTCCAAAGTTTCTATACTACTGTTTTACGTCTGTATGCAGGCGGAGACAGTGATCATCCACTAATTTGCTCTCTTATTCCATCAAATTGTGTGAAAGTAAATATTTACCTCAAATATTAATACTTGAACGCAAAAGAAAATGGCGCTGGACAACATTATTACTTTCCTCGCTCTTCCAGTGTGATCACTTTTGTTAGAAACTAAAGTATTTATACAAAATGTTACAGCCGCATCTGTTGTTACACGCCACGTTATGAAATGGCTTACAATAATAATTATGTCAGTGGCCAGACCAACATAAATTTTGATAAAAATAGAATATATTTTCTCCAAATAATAGTGATGTTCGAATATATTTATGTCATCAACACCGACATATCATTGGAGCTCCTACGTCGGCCTTATATAAATGCCAAAAAAGTCACGTTTCTGCCAATTATGGCATACGAAGTCATATTATGTCGTTCTGCCAGATGTTTATACTAAATTATTTACACTTAGTGTTATTATCGGGCCTTGTACACTTTAAATTGAATATTGATAACAATATGAATATGATAAGAACAATTAATGCAGATATCAAACTTACAAATTTATTTGAAGTAGTGCTTATTGTACAAGATAAGCAATAGCAGCAAATTCTAAGCGTAAGATATACTGACCCTAATGTCAATATAAGAAGCGTCTGAGTTAGCTCCGACAAAATTTTGGAACTTAATAACGAACATAATTATGAAATGGGAAGTGTGTAAAAGACGTAAGCAACGTAAGCGCAGTAAACCGTTACGCCTCTCTAAAGAAATTTCTCCTCCTGAGAGTTATGGTCAATAAAACATGTCAATTTATATATTACCTGCTGCACTCCGCGTTTTCACTCGCCTAAGTTTCAATCTTGTGGAAATTTAGAGATCAAAAATAGATGTTGGCTGATTCTCAGATCAATGGGCGCACGAAATTTCTTGAAAATCGGTCTAGCCGTTTCGGAGGAGTATAGTAACTACCACTTTGACACGAGAATTTTATATATAGAGAGAGATTTTATAATAAAAATCTCTTGTCACGGTGGTTGTGTTCATACTTACTGCTCGACGGAGAATCATGAAATGTATGTATTCTGTAGGTATGAGAATATGCCGTAAAGTAACATCCGATATTTTTACGGTAACGAGTATCTCACAATAAAACCGGGGAG
>LUGF01038981.1:6789-21367 GCA_001625245.1 Calycopis cecrops | reverse complement strand
AAAAAAAGGTGGGTTGTGTCAAAGACTTATAGCAATTGTTAAAAAAGTGAGCAAGTATATTGTCAAGTCCCGCTGATTTAGGCGTGTCTAGATCAAGCAGCCTTGGCGGCCATTTATAGCTAATATAAATAGTGATTTGCAGATGGAGAGAGCCTCTCTACATCTGGTATTTTCCAGGGACTGCGATAGAAACAAAAGTAATACCCAAAATTGTCCCGCTTCCAAAACGGGACAGCTTTTGTCCAACTTGGGACAGCTGACAGCTTTGTGAATATTTTGCTGTTGCCGGTGGGGAGTAACTTACGTGGTGGAATACAGATCATAAAATAAAATTAATTGAAGTTAATTTAAAACTTATTTATTAATGCTATATTTTACTTATAATTTAATTAATAATAGTAGGGCCCTGGAGCCCCGCAGCCGCAGGCGCAGCTACCGCTGATGGTGACGACCCCGGCGGCGGGCAGGTCCCCGGCGAAGCGCACGGCGCCGAGGATCGGCACCTGCCCGGCCACCAGCGTGGTGCCGGCCACCGGCATCTCGCCGGCCACAGCCACGTCCCCCACTCCCGCGCCGCCGTACGCCGCCGCGTACTCCAGCGCCGGCGCTACTCCCACCACTCCGGCGGGACCGTACGCGCCGTACCCGCCTATCGCACCGATACCGGGAGCGATGCCGGGGCCGTAGCCGCAGCCGGCTGGTCCCAAGATCTGGCTGTACACGTTCTGCAAGAGACAGAGAATATATTATATTATTTACTATTAAGTTTAAGTGTTGTATAATGTAGAGACTGCAGCGCGTGTATACAATCAGAGTAATATTTTAAAAATAAATAACAAGAGCTGAGTTACGAACTTGAGTTATGTTCTTTTAGTAAAACGTAGTCTTGGAAGCATTATTTAAAGTAGCAATAAGTAAACTTAGGAATGAGACAACAGAAAGGTTTAAGTGCTTAAACTAATTCGTCCTTTCCATAATAATATAGAAGTATTTACCTGGATCAAGAGAAGTTGAGCGCAGAAGCAAAGGAATGCGAAGGAAGACATGTTTGTTTGATTGCTACGAAAGTGAGTGAAGCGATAAGTTCAGTGGCGAGTATAAATATGTGTCGTTATGTAACTGCCTATATCTGTAACAGCGAGGCATATTAACACAGATATTACTTTGATTACAAGAACTGTTTGTTAACTTCGATAAATATTTCCTTAGCGCTTACTCGTCACTTTAATATAAATACAAGGCAAGAAGTGTCACTTATCATAACTAATTGATACAGCCTAATAACAAACTTCGAAAATGATTGCCAAGATTATTTTCCTTTGTATCGCCCAAGCTGTTTTTGTTCAGGTATGTTATTTTATTTTGGAACTACCGTTTATCTGTTAAAATCTTGATTCCTTTTAACCCTTACTTATTCGCAGGATATTATTTTAATAAGACTATCATCTTATAACAGATTTATTACTATGTTAGTCGCGAGTAAAAATAAATAAAACACTTGTTCGTCTGTTATTCTTTGACTTCACATTGCAAAGCGTTTTTTCCAGTTGTGCTAATTTACCATTTATGTAAGAGTAAAAAGTATAGATGTAGATACTGTTTCCACCTAAACTGTGCTAGTTATTTACTCTATATCAAAATATATATTTTAAATGTTAATTAATTGTTCGCCCACCAAATGTAACATTCTTTAAAACCTTCGATTTTCTCCAATGTTCTCCATTAAATGTCTAAATTTGGCTCCTTTTCATAAGGTTTTCTGAATTGTTATTTGTGATATTAATGAAAATCTCCAACCTTTGTATTACATTATTGTTATTATTTCTTGCCATCGGTTCCTTCGATAAAAAACAAATGACAAATGAACCTTCTATAACGGCTAATGTCTTTTTTCTTACTTACGTACGCCAATGATTCCTTCTACTTTCTTCCTAAAACCATGTTGGGGTATTATTTGTGTTTCATGCAGGGACACTCCACGACATTAATATGTATGTTACTACAGCGTACCTATACCCGCGATACTTGCTGGTATACTAGTGCAGCGTAGGTACACCTTATTCCTGAATTGCATCACAAATTTGTAACGTCCCTATGGTATTATGTATGTGTAGTTTTACTTCAAATCACTCTACTTTTGAACGATCAAGTACATTTAGTTTAGTCAGTGAAATCTTTTGTTGATCTTTTTAAACTCTTGCGTACTTTAAACTTACATCTCAATTATGCGTATGACTATTTACGTAGGGAAATGACTACCGAGGCCGATACTACAAAGGGCCTGTAGTCCTAGTCCCCCATTTTGATATAAAATCACGTGTGATGTATTTTTCACATTTAGTTTTCTTTTCTTTCCAGCAAATCTACTGTCAGTGTATTGGGGCCTACAACGGCTATGCTGCGGCTGCTCCTTGGGAATTAGCTGCCCCATACGGCGTCGCCGCAGCCCCATGCGCGAACGAGTGGGCGGTGGGCTACAACCCCGCCGCGCTCGCCGCGTCCCACGGGCCTGGCCTGGCCGTGACCAGCGCCTCCCCCGTGCCGCCCACGGGAGTGACCACGGTCTCCGAGACCGCGCTGTGCGGGGAGCTGGCGGTGGCCGGCCAGGTGCCGTTCCTCAGCAGCGTGGCGCTGGAGGGAGTGCTGCCGACCGTCGGCGCGGGCGCCATCACTTACGGCTGCGGCAGCGGCGCTGTCGCCATCACTAACGAGGAGGTGGCTCCTGCTGCTTACGGATTCCCCGGTCCTCTTGAGTACGCTGCAGGTCCCTACGGCTACGGCCCCGTAGCGGCTGGCCCCTACGGCTACGGTCCCGTAGCAGCCGGCCCCTACGGATACGGTGCCGGCTATGGTGCTTGCGGAGCCATCTACTAGTTACTATCACTCTAATGCTTTAGTCACTTCGTTATAAGTGTTGAATTGTGTGTACAGTTACTGTTATTGCTTTTGACTTAGACAATAAACCAATGATTCCTACAAATGTATATGATTTTTATCTTTTTCATCCCTTCTTATACTGTGAATAAATGTTCCGTCCAAACTACTCTTCGTTTCCAACATTAATGCACCAGACCCTCTTGCCAAAAAGCAACTAACACAGCATTTATTTGCATAGCATATTTTGATGTAAATTAAAACGTACGGAATTTTTGAATTTCGTTTATTAAGACCAAATAATAACACACTTAAATACTATCAGTACAGTCTGCTAACACAACTACTCGGGAGACCAGCGTTGTTCAATATTTCAGCCAATATGACGGCGTAGTCCAGACCTTCGGAGACAAAACCTAGCGGCTCCGTCATCGCTCTGCCGACGTTCTCGCTCAAGATGACGTTTCCTCTGCCACAGGCGTACGCGACAGACCCCAGGCCAGCCGTTGGCAGCCATCCATCAATGGTCACCACACCAAGGAACGGCACTTCCCCAGCCACAGCTATGGGCCCGCTGTACGCGTTGTCCGATATCACAGCGACTCCGATTGGTGCCGCTGACGATGCGCTGGTGACAGCCAGGCCGGGTCCGTGGGAGGCGGCCAGGGCGGATGGACCGTATCCACCGAGGCATTCAATGTTGTAAGTGTTCAAAGCGAAGGCGCTCTGTAATGAAAAATGTATTTGGTGACATCATTTTATGTTAGGTATCAGTATTTGCGCCTGCCGTTTCTGGTTTCTATGTGGTAATATCGGTATCATCATTAACAGCAAGACTACGTCCTCTACTGGATATAGGCTTGCCCAAGAAAGAACTGCAAGTCACAGTCATAAGCTTGCATCCAGCAGCCTGCACCAGGTCATCTATCCACCGTTTGGAAGGCGGCCTAACATTGGCCCTTTCCGACGTAAGGCTGCCAAAGAACCTTTCTATCCCAGAGATAACATCTGTATAAAAGTTGAAATTTAATAAGCGATTGCAATTTAAATTTAATAAACACACAAAAATAATTTTCTATTATACTTCTGAGTAATTAAATTGAGTCGTCATTTCCATGATTAATCATCTAAAATTGTAGAACTCTTCCTACAATTTCAGCCTACCCAGAAACAGAATCAAATTGAATAAAACTAAAAGTTTAAAATTTTACCTTAGAGATCATTTTACGGCAGTTTTTTAATCAGCCGTAAAGACAGCGCACGTTGTCAAACTAGAGCAGCTGTGTTAAATGTTATTTGTTTTAATATGGTGCCGTTGAATTAAATTAATTCTAATGTGATTATATTTAAACGTGTTTATTACTTAGTTGTGCAAAATTATCACATTTTTAAAGAGTATGTCATTGTTGTCGATGTATTTTGTCCAAATAGAGCCTCCATGGCCGAGGAGGTAATGACGCCGGTGTAAAGTGATGGTTTTTTGAGTAGCCGGTGGCCCAATTGTGACATTGGCATAACTGTATGGATGTTATCGACCGTCGATGGACACAGATTCCTCGTTTGACCCGCTAAGCTACAAAAAATCTTTCAGTTTGTGTGTTTCAACGCATTTTTCAGGTGGGTTCAATTCAAATTTATTGCAAGTGTTGTAATTGGGTAGGCACTGAGTGTATATTTTAAAGAAACATAATAAATTTAGAATCATCGGAATATTTAAATTTGTTAAAATATTTTTAATTCATAAAAATTAATAGGTTTATTTTGATTCGTAATAGAAAACTATTACGAATCTTACTGTTTTTATTTTTGAGGTGTGGAACGTAAAAAAGATTTTTTTCTTTAGTTTGTAGCAAACAAAAAAATTGAATCTTTTAATGGCTAACGTCGCTGATAGATAGAACAGGCATAAAAATCTCGTGTTATGGTGTTTGTGCTTTTTTGTATTATTAACATTTAGATAAAACAACATTTTACCATCGAATTTCAGAAGCGTTTAAAGGCTTACAGGTATTTTTTCTAAAGCCTTACAGATATTTTTAAAGCAGCCTTTATAATTTAATGTGTTTTTAATATGATTTGGCATAATACAAAAAAAACTGAATGCAAAAAAAGTCAAGAGGTAATTTTGTTTATTAAGTCTTTTCTTCTCAGTTTAGTTTATAAAACCAAAGGTAGAAACTGATCTATATATTTTTGAAATCTTAACGTAAGGTTTTTGAATGTTTTAATAGATTTTTCATCATAATGTTATTTATGCTTATCTGGTTCAGATACTATAAATGCCATCTCCTTGATATTTAATTTTACATAAAATTACTAAATAGTTTTTAATTTTATTTTGTTTCAAATAATTTGTAACGTCTGTTGACCAGCCTTGATGAAAATAAAAGTGTTCTCCGGCACTGTGTATTGCACCACCGACATTGGACTGTTTTTATTTCAAATTGAAAAATTCCAATGTTAATTTTGGGACCAACCCGGGACTCGAACCCGGTGCATACTAAGCACGAGGCAGTCGTTGGATGGAAGAGGTTGTATATAAAATACTGTAAGGATTAATAAGGTAGTGCCATGCTGCAGAATCGAGCTAGCACGGGGATGTGTCCCCAGTCGTGGATGACCTCTCGCTCCCATGATACTACCGTAACGTAACAGCACTGATGTCGCTTTTCGTACAGTTAGTGAGTAGCCGATGGTGCATTGGAGGGGAGGAGGAAAGGAGGATAATGCATTACGTAACAAGGATATCCATGGGCGACGGTAGTTCTCAGGTCCTAACTACTAGTTTAGCCCCTTATACTATCAAAAAGTATAAATTTAAGTGTTATTTTTGACGACGAAAACTAAAAAAAAAAGTAATAAATCGGACGGAGCGTGACGCTGAGGACGGCCGAGGAAACGTTGGCGGATGACCTCGATGCCTTCGAGAGAAGCTGGTGGGAGAAGAAAAAAGAGCGGGTTGGTTGGCGAAGTTTGGGAGACGCCTTTGCCCAGCAGTGGAACAGCATAGGCTGAATAAAAAAATATATAAAAGTTTAGTGAGATGTATTGCCATGGTGCGTGGCAACCCAATCTGGACTCGTTTACGATAAGGAGTTATGTTTTGCTCACCGTCAGAAAATAACAATATGCTGTTATAATTGGTACATTATGAGAGTTTCCAGATGCTATTAGAGAGGAAAAGAGGCAACACATGACAAATGGCACCGACTGCTCGTTTGCCCCACTATACAAAAAAAATGTGCTTGTCTTTGTGCGCTAGTAGTAGCCGTCGAAAGGCTCCATTTCCTCGTTTGCCCCCTTTTAATTAAAAAAAATCTATTACCTGAATTAACACGACGGTGAAGTGAAGTAAAGCTGCTCGTCTCAGGCACATGTTGGTGAAATAGGTTTTGCGTAAGCGTGTTTGTGATATGGAAAATTGCCCTTATATACCAACAAATTGTGAAAGAATTTCCCAGCTGGGAACACCGCTGTTTGGCAAGAGCCCGATAAATATTTCCTAACGTATATCCGTGTCTAATTCGTTCTATAGGCTTCCTTCCATCTTGAAAAATTGAGGTAATATTTATTACAATTAATATGCGTTTCGTAATGTCCGAGTCGAGATATTCTTATTATCGTAAATACATAAAAAACTTTTCTTAAGAAGTTTGTCCGGGCCAATCTCGAAGCAACTACACCGATTTTTATTAAATGTATTACTGTCTGTCTGACTGTCTAACTTATATGCTATTATGTCCCACAAAGTAGTAGTAATATTATACTTACATAATCACTAACTTATTAATTTTTTTAATTATATATTTTGTACTATTTTTGTTTTATTTTTATTTATAATTGTTTTCTTAGTATTATATTGTTTGTATTTTATTTTAATATAATAACAACGACCTAAGAAAGGTGGCGGGCTACGGGTGGATGCGGGCTGTCCAAGATTTTTTTTTTTTTTTTATGGTATAGGGGGGCAAACGAGCAGTTGTAGCCATTTTCATGACTACCGACGCCCATAGACATCTGCATAGCGACTATACAAATGCGCTGCCCCCCTTTCTCCTCCCACCTCCATGGGCCACCGGCTACTTACACACCGCACGAAACGCGACAGTACAGCTGTCACTTCACGCCGGTCTCGTGTAAGCGAGAGGTACCTCGGGATGGTGAGCTCTTTATGAGGGAAATCTACTTTCAATGAGGTACGGCTACAGGCTGAATCAAATCAAAAAATTAAAAATATTTTGATACCTGCTTATTTTACAGATCACATTATATTCGGCAAGCAGAATAGCATAACTAAAAAAACGATTATCAAAGAAGAACAGAGTCGAACATGAATACAAATTTATGTGACGCAGCAGTTTCAAGCTCCTTATTTCTTTTCGCTCCAATAGGCCACCGGAAAGCTTCAGAAAACGAAACTCATGCCCGTCAGTTAGCGCTAGTATTATGAGAGCGTAAGATAAATCTCCAGGTTCTGTGGATCCAGTTGCTGCAATTGACTTTTGTTGTAACGTTCACAGCATGCAAGAATACTGTTTGCAGAACTGAACTAAAAATTTTTATGTAGTTTCGTACATTGATATTTAGTATAGCCGCTGAGGACAGCTGATCAATCAAATAACCAATTTATAAACATCGTTTTGCCGTTTGACATTAATTTTTATTTTTTGAAGACAGTTTACGAAATGATTGGATATCGATTTGTTTGGTAACATTTGACGATAGCTGAAGACGGTTCACCGAAGGCCTTCTTGCACGTGCCTGATACTGGTTTGAGATCTCGAGCGGTGACTGTAAGGTCAGGTACTCACGCATGGCAACAGTCGTTAAATATGTGACCGCGACGTGGCGTTGTGTGTTGGTGTATCATGACTTTCTCGTGTTCTATAGACTGAGATATCTTACGCACATAATATCATTATATTCTATATATTTTTAGGAAGAGGTAGCGCCATGCTGCATAGGAGGTAATGCCATGCATGGTGCATGACTCTACATCCTCCTATGCAACTGAATTGGGCCGTCACGACCGGGGAAGTCCCTCTCGCTCACTTGATACCGGCGTAAAGACAGCGTCGCTGTCGCGTTTCGTGCGGTTTTTGAGTAGCCGGTGGCCCATTGGGGGGATTATAGGAGGGCAACGCATCTGAGTAACAATCATGCGAATGTCCATGGGCGTCGGTAGTCATCAAAAGCCATCATTTGCCCTCCCTGCTATAAAAAAAATATATATATTATATAATATTATTATATTCATCTGAGATCCCGGGTTCGAGTCCCTGGTCAAGCCAAAAAGACCAATTATCGTATTATACAAAGTGGAGAAGCTTGCGAGTATACGCTCCCGTGCCACGGAGATCTCGTTAAACCATCGATCCCGCTTGATTTCTCTTCGATCATGTTGTAATGCAGTCCCGTCGGAATAGAGGAAAATATAAAGTGCATTTACGAGTGTCGGCAAATGTACTAGCATATAATGTCTTATGAGCCAAATTTCGGCTATAGCAGTACCGTCTCTTTAGAGGCAAACCATCTGCATCATTCTGGACAGCAGGCCGTCACGACCGGAATAAAACTCGGCGCAGGACCGGCTTATCGTTCTCTCTTAGGTACGGCGGTGTAACAGTCAAATTTCTGATTCCGGACTGTTATTATTAGAAACTGAAAAATCCAAATAACACTTTTAGGTGTGACCGGGAAGTGTTCCACCTTACTGTATACCATACAATGTCCACGCAGTAGCCTTTGTGCAGATGGCCGCCATAGCCCTGTTTTGGCTAGGAGCCCGAAGAAATATAATTTAGCTGAGGACGAAGAAAAGTGCCTAACTGATATTGCAGCAATCTGTCGTTAACCTGGACAATAAGCTTCTTAGGCGCTTTCAAGCAGAGTCACATACCTAAGGCCTAATTGCTTGACTTGCATAATATTACCGGGGCATTTACTTATAGATTAAAAAAAATGAAACGTAACAATTAAATATTTATATTAACATAATCATAATCATCTAATCAGTGCCTATTCTTAACGAAACCCTCCAACTAAATACTAAAGTTTTCTTCCAGTCTTCTCAAATGGTTGACGTCCGACTCCTGCGACGGAGTGTGACTCAAAATATTATTTTTGTACAAATCCAAATTCCGCTGCGCACTCGCCATGTTGCTGTAAATCTCACGAGGCAAAGGAACCAGGCGGTTTTGGGCGGGAATTTTGACACCTGTCAGATTGCGTTCCAAACTCCGTTCCATGTTCAAAAACACCCTCTCCTGCTGGAACGGTTGGGGGATTAGGAAAGGTTCGGGTTTTGTCGCGTTCCTGAACACACCTCTGTCTAGGATCTGATTGTTTATGTTCGCCAGGTTGTTCAGCGACTTCGCCCATTGCTGCTGCTGAGTTGGAGGCAGTCGGTTTGGGTAGTTGAAGATCCACAGGCGGTCGCCAACGAACATGGGCCTGGGCGTGACGATCCCCAGGCTGCTGTAGTACTGCTGGGCCAGGACCTCCACGTCGCTGGTGTATTTCCGTTTCCATTTCGTTCGGCGATTTTGAAACCATATTTTAATCTGCGGAAGAAAATGAAATCAGTCACAAGCTTGTTCCAAAAACTATGATAAACGTTTGAAATTGATTTTGCCATGACCATGGAATGGACGATGGAAATGAATGAGCCAAAAAACTTTGTGGTGTAGTCATGAAAATAGCTCCGGCTGCTCGTTTGCCCTCCTATACCATAAAAAAAACCTAGATACTTTAAGCTAGTGCTATTTCTCCATTTCAGTTGTAGTAAATTGACGATAATATTGCTTTTTGGGTGTTTGTGAGTATCTATATATATATAAAACTCAAACGTGACATGGGGCTATATAGCCATCTATCAATGCACAGCCCAAACCACTGGACGGATCAAGCTGACATTTGGCATCCAGGTAGATGTTACGACGTAGGCACCCGCTAGGAAAGAATTTTTAGAAATTCAACCCCTAAGGGGGTGAAATAGGGTGTTTATATGGATTTCTTAGAAACTGTGGTGAAACCGCGGGGCACAGCTAGTCCATACCTAAAGCCCCTGAAGCCGTCAACTGTCCCCACTGCTCTCTTGTAAGACCAATTTTTAGTCATGAGTCTGTTTCACAAAACAAGCCTATATTGACAATAGACTAGTTTATTAGCCTGTCACATGTTATAATATGCCGCTAGTCTAGTGCGGTTTGTGGAACTTCATGTCGAATTAGTAGACTCTCTCCTGCGTCTTGTTCATCGTGCTGTGTTACAGCTGTTGGGCTCCCACAACCCGGAACGCTCTAATTCCCACTTCTTCTCCAACGGACTACCGGACGCCCACAAACCACAGATACGTAACAGAATTGCTATTATTTTACTGCGGTATCTAGTAAGTCCAGGTCGTTCAGTAACATGTACCTACAGTATTGCTTACTGTTTGTAATGTGCGCAATCCTATTAATATTATAAATGCGAAAGTTTGAATGTTTGCTTGTTTGTATTTGTTTGTTTGTTACTCCTTCACGCAAAAACTGCTGAACCGATTTTCATGAAATTTGGCACACACATAGAGGGTAACATTGATTAACACATAGGGTAGCTTATATCCCAAAAAAATGTTCCTATGGGATACCATGGCATGATTTTCTATTTTTCACGGGATCGAAATTTACGCAGGTGAAACCGCGGGGCGCAGCTAGTAAAAAATATTTTCATTTCATTTTTTTCATTTTCAGTACATCATGGCCTTTACAAAAACTTTCTTCCACTTAGATATTATATTTTATATTTGCATTTAATTATCCAACTAAACTAAAATTCCTTATGAATATTAAATTAATCTGTTGTTAAAACGGTAAAAACAAATAAGAATTCTAGTTAGTTTTAAAAAATATATTATATCTGCATTCAAAACCAGAGAACGAAAAATACATTGCTTAAAAAAGCAACGTATTTTTTTGTTCCCGCTGCTGTTGAAATTTAAAAAAGGGAAATGTAGCGCTCACGGAGCATTGGGCAACCGGAACAGTTTTTATGTTCCTCTTTTAATATGCGTTAAAAATATTATGCGGAGCTTTTCAACAATGTTCATTTAAAAATTCGTGCTGGTTCGCATACTCTTTGATCAGGGCTGTCATGGCTGGTCAGGGCACGTTTTTGTTTTTTGTCAGGCATACACAAATGGCACGAAACGAGAAAGTTTTTAAAAAATGATTGCTTTTTTTTTGTTTTTACAGATATAGTTAGTGGTGTAACAATAATGTCCTCTTCTTATCATTAACATCTTTATTAGCTGCGCCCCGTCGTTTCACACGCGTGGAAAATGGAAAATTATACCATAGGATTATTTTTCGGGATAAAAACTATCCTATGTGTTAATCCAAGTTAGTCTCTATGTGTGTGCCAAATTTCATGAAAAACGGTTCATCAGGTTTTGCGTGAAGAAGTAACAAACAAACAAACTTACAAACTTTCGCATTTATAATATTAAGTAGGATTATAGCACCTATTAATCATCTTAGCAAGGTTCTATTTCAAAACCCGCAAGTAAAACTATTTAAATATACAATAAAAATCTAATCATAATAACAATTATTTACCACTAGCTGCGCCCCGCGGCTTCGCCCGCGTAAATTTCGATATCGTGGAAAATCATTCCATGGCATCCCTCAGGAACATTTTTTCGGGATAAAAGCTATCCTATGTTACTTCTAATACCTCCAAGAACATGTGTACAAAATTTCATGATGATCGGTTGAGCAGTTTTCGCGTGAAAGGGTAACAAACAAACTTACATTCGCATTTATAATATTAGTATGAAGTATGATTATTGCTATATGCGCTGTAATATTTTTTTTAATGACTAAAATTTTTCTGGAAGTCCAAAACAGCAAGCTATGACATTCGTCAGAAGACGAGTGTATGTAGATTTATTGTCAAAATAGCTTTTTCTCACAAATAGAAGAGAAATTAAGTAGGATATTAGGCAGGGAGGAAGAAATAAATAGAATTTAGGAGCATGCGTGACTATATGATAATATTGAGATATTTTAATCAGACTCCGACGAAAATTATTATGTGTACGTCTGGGCTTAGTTTGTAAGTACAGAGATATAAGTAATGTATGAGTATGTATATAAGTAATATAAGTAATGTATGAGAATTGTATAATATAAATAAATGTCATAATTGGATAATTGGAATTTCTTCCTACTAATATTTTCTTCTGATTAATTTCGTGGCGGGTCCCAAGACAATTATAACTTTTCTCTCCCGCTCCCTGTGATCATATCAGAAGGTCAGTCACTGCCACTGTTAATTGTGGCGACACAGGAGTTGCAGCGGAGGAAATTGGAGCCGAAAAAATAAACATCGTAACACACTGTTTTATGTAAGAGCACGCTGCATGCATGCATGTAGCCGAATTGGGCCGGCACAACTAGGGTGGTACCTCTCGCTTACACGAGACCAGCCTAAAGTGACAGCTGTGCTGTCGTGTTTCGTGCTGTGTGTAAGTAGCCGGTAGCCCATGGAGAGAAAGTAAAGAGGGTGGCGAATCTGTATAGCCTTTATGATGTCTATGGGCGTCGGTTTTCACGAAAATAGCTCAGACTACTATAAAAATAGACCTACTCATTACCAGCTGTTACCCGCGGTTTTACTGGCGTGGATTTTCGCGCTTAAAAGGATCAATCAATCCTTCAACTATCTCCATACTAAATTTCACATCGATCCGTTGATCCGATTTGATGTGAGAGAAGGACAAACAAACAAACACACTGTCGCGTTTATAATATCAGTATGGATGAACATCCTAATACCTGTGTTTCAGTGAGCCGCAGCTGCTTGGCGAGCCGCCCCCTGGCCGCCACCGACAGGTACCGGTTCTTCTCGAACTCCGCCTCCAGACTCTTGATCTGCTGAGCGCTGAACGCCGTCCGCGCCCTCTTGCCGCGGGAGCTGCATCCTGGAAGCAGATCACTTAGTTTATACCTACTCTAAAGTTTAAATGCAGAAAATACAAAGAAAAAGAATAAAACGGGCCATTGGCGTGACTAAACAGTTGGCCCATGGCAAACTGATCTGATAGAGTCTACATTTTTATACAGTACACGGGGCCAAACGAGTAGACGGTCCCATTTACCGCATGAAACGTGATAGCACAGCTCATCACTTCACTCATGTAAGCGAGAGGTACATCCCGGCAGCATTTACGCGGATGTCTATGAGCGTCGGCAGTCATGAAAATAGCTCAATTTTCTCGTTTGTCCCCTTATGCTCTTAAAAAAAAAACCTCTTGCAAAGATGACAGTTTACATTTTGGTTAGCTGCCCCGTGGTCTACAGGTAATCGTGCTCAACCACAGCCGTGAGGATTCGGGTTCAAATCCCGGGTGTACTAAAAGTATTATTGTCATTTTTCAATTTCCTACATCCCATAGCTCGAAGAGCACGCTAAGCCGTCGGTCCTGCGCCTGATTTCTCTCCGATCGTGACAGACTGTCCCGTCAGGATATGAGGAGGAGGGGATAGAGAGTGCACTTGTGTCTGTACTAACAGTTGTGCACTATAATGAGTCCTGCGCCACCCTAAAATGGCGGCCTTAGCCACAATTAGGCTAAACGACATTATTTTTTGTTGGTGCCCGATTTATCACGAGCTGCTCGTCTTCACACTTTTACAGTAAAAAGTATATAACAGCCGGGCCATTGGGTTACTTTATCCAAGAGCCGCAATCGGCACTGCTAGGTACGTAAGGTTAGATGAATAGTTTCGGTCTAACCTTTTTTTTTTTATTAACGCAGGAGAATACATCTACGAATGATAGTGCAATACCGACTAAACCCCTGCCAGTGCCTTCGGCCGCTATAATAGGAGGGTCCCGGATCTCCAGCGATAGTCTCGCCTTGGCGACAATGCCAGACTTCTCCTCTTTGGTGACTGTCTGGTTGTCTCTGAACCGTGCCCGCAACGTCGTCGGAACAGTGCAATGGGGTCAGGACTCAATGACCCTGGCTCCAGTACTCCAAAGGAGAACGCTACTAATCTGGCCGTAATTAGACACGTTAGTCGTCCCAATCCACTCCACCGTCTACTGATTCAGAGGGACAGGCGGAAGGCTTCTCAGCTGAGCTAGTCTAGCCTTTCCCCCCCAATCCGGCATAGTCTTGGGGATCACAGAGGCATGCAAGCCCTGTCACCACAACAAGGTGGCAGCATCGTGGGGAGACGTATGCTGTTAAGCCTCAGACTACCCAGGCCAAACAGTCATGGCATTGCCTCTTGTACTACAAACATGGATCCATCCCTGTTCAGTTCCGCGATTGGCCAATTATCTCATTAGGCACCCAGCACAATGGAGCGGACATTAAACACAATGGCAACTCACGACTTCAACAATCGCTGAGCGGACGCAATACATCGTCACATGCCAGCTATTTCAATAAACACCTAAGACTCTGAGTAATTAGCGGCAATTTATCAACATGTCATCCTACGGATGCGCCATCTTGGATGGCGTTTCCCGCGTTAATGAGCGCGCGAAAATAAACGTCAAATACATTTTTTACGTGTTCCGCGGCGTAAAACGCTCTGGAATGGGCTGGATATAATTAGTTTATATTTATGTGCAATAAAATATTTTACTGAAACATTTTATTAGCATACGCTTGTTTACGAATTGAGGGATTTATGTTTTTTTTTTA
>LUGF01038956.1:20229-37370 GCA_001625245.1 Calycopis cecrops | reverse complement strand
AATCTTGAATATGTCCTATTAATATTATATATGCGAAAGTTTGTATGTTTGTGTGTTTATTACTCCTTCACGCAAAAACGGTTGAACTGATTTTCATGAAATTGGCACCCACATAGGGGGTAACTTGGAATAACACAGGATAATTTTTATCCTGAAAAAATGTTCCTGTGGGATGCAATGGGACGATACGCGAAAGAAACCGCACGGCGCAGCTAGTATAATATAATTTGATATTTGACTAGACTTAGTAAAATGTCTAGTGATTTCCCACAATATCTTATACAATAAAATTCATAAATTTCAAAGCACGCTAAGATTAAAAGACTTAATCTAAACCAAGGACAATGTCTCCATTCACATGTCTAGACTTTACTCAGTCAGTCTCAGGCCACTGCGTGTGTTTGCAACTTAGATAAAGACTATGCTTCGTAGCTTAGACTAAGTTTAGTAGACATTTACATAGACGAAATTCCTATTAACCTTTTTAGGGTTCCGTATCTCAAAGAGAAAAATCGGAACCCTTATAGGATCGCTTTGTTGTCCGTCTGTCTGTACGTCTGTCAAGACCTTTTTCTCTAAAATGCGTAAAGGGATTAAGCTGAAATTTTTGTCAAATACGGAGGAAGTTACGTCTTGACGCCTTGAAATCACACTTCTAAGTTAACGCAATAAAAAGTTATAGCCAATTATGCACAAATTTTGTATGAAAACGTACTTTGTCGAAAACCAAAAATTATCGGGTACTTCCCGTTGACCTGGAGTTGTGAAATTTGACAAGAAGACGAAGAACTTATAGCACATATTTAGGAATAAATCTGAAAACTAGTAAATTGTATGTAGATCATTGGAAAAATCATTATCAACTTATAACTGTAATTCGCCTACTAAATATGTGTGAGCAACCGCTTATTTTAGGCGGTTGCTAATTGGTTGTAACTTTTTATTGTAACTTCGAAGTGTGATTTTTGTCAACTTAAACGGCAGGCGTAAAGTTACAATTATTGAAAACCATGCATTACGTTTGGATTGTTCTTCCCATTCATAAGGAACCCTCGGTGTGCGAGTCGGACTCGCACTTGGCCGGTTTTTTTTTAAGTAAAACTTCTATACGCGCGCTTTCCATGGAGAGTAAGCGGGCGAGACCAATGGAAGTTATCATTCAAATTCAAATTCGATTTAAGTGAAACTTTTTTGTATTTCAAAAATAAATATCGTATGTGACATGTTATGGCATTACTGTAACAACGATAATGAAAATGGATATTTCATTTATTTCAATGATTATTTATGGTAAGGAATAATTAAATTTTAATTCCGTTTTGTGGTCTAAAGCACAGTCTTTTTTTTTTAATAGTATAAAGTGGCAAATGAGCAGTCGGAGCCATTATCAAGGCTACTAACGCCCAAAGATATCCGCACAGACGCTATACAATAGAAATTTAGTAAATTTACATACTTTATTAAAAGTTACCATTACATTGTTATTTTTTTATAGTATAAGTGGGCAAACGAGCAGTCGGTGACAATTTAATTCCTACTGACGTCCATAGACATCCATCCGCACAGAGGTTATAGGTACAATAGTAATTTACTAAATTTTAAACTTACTTTATTTAAAGTTACCATAATTACATTGTTTTTCTTTATAGTAGGTATACCTATAATAAAATACTTATAGACTACTCGGACTCGGTAAGTTGGCACCTGGCAAGAATACGAAGAAAGCTCTCTAGTCCCGCACGGTCCCCGATTTCGACCTAAAATGGCGACATCAACTTATCGCGTCCGAGTAGTAATGATTTAATTCGCGTTTTATTTTTCGTAATAAAATTGGCAAGCGAAAACTAACTGATTTTACCTATTTAGGAAAATAATATCTAATTATTATACATACAAAACTATAGAACCTTTATTTCGGTCAAAATTAACAAATAAGAAATAAAAATAAATTGAAACGTTAGTTTTAAGATTCATGAAAAATGAGGCGCTTCATAGGTTTAGCAGACAGGCGCTGTGGGGGGTCGGCGCAGCCCTGATCCTGAAAACTTAATTTCAGTTGGTACATAATTTATAAAAAAGTATGCTTATCAATACCACACAAAAAAAAATAAAAGTGTCAACCCTAGGCGTCAAGGCAAGAGTTTATGTCGCCGATTAATAGTAGGCCGCCGGTGTAGATAGCTTACTATTCATTTACTATGGTAATACCCCCGGGCCTCGGAGAGCACGTCAAGACGTCAGTCATACGTCTAATTTCTGTTCGATGTGTTTCGAACTACCGTCCCATTGGGACAGGGAAACCAAGATAATTAATAGTGTAGTGTGTCCGCTTCCAGACTAGTATAATACATATACCGCAGATGAATAGTCTCTATAGACATGGCTGCCGCAACCTAGGTTCAGTTAGGACACTGGTTCCCAATCAGTGGTCTGTGGACCACCAGTGGTTCGCAGAAACCGAAATATGGTCCGCGAATGTATATAAATTTAGCGGGCGCTAAGCCGTTGGTTGCAGTGAGAAGTTTTAAACCTACGTTGTGGTCCCTGCTATCGAGAATAATATAAAAGTGGTCCCTGGTCAATAAAAGGTTGGCAACTCCTGTGTTAGTAGGACACTATTATTATTTATGTTTATAACTTTAAAAATATTTTCATTTCGCATTACATTTTTTATATTCTTGTGTATTGTGTATATACAACTTATACTTTCATTTATTAATCCAGTATAAAATCCAGACGGTACAGAACAAGTGACATCTGGACGTAAATTCAAACTCTATAACAACATAATTTGGACACGAATAGCTTTTTATTCTATTGTATATTTTTTTTACCAACTTCTTGTTATTCTGGCTTGTGTTTTAATAACCTAAACACAGACTCTACATATTTACTGTGAGCCATTTAATACTTCCATTTAAAAAAAATATATAAATTTTTTTTTTAAGTTTTTAGTAAGAGGTGGTGCCATGGTCTATTACAGCCAAATTGTGCCGGCACAACAGGAGAGGTACCTCAAGCTGAAACCGGCAAATGACAGCTATGCTATCGCTTTTCGTACGTTTTTTTAAATTTCTGGTGTTATCTTAGAAGTTAGAGGAGTCAAGGGGAAGTGGGACAAAACATCTGCATAATAATTATACTGACTTCTATGGGCGTCGGTAGTCACTCAAAGTCACTGACTGCTCGTTCGCCCCTTATATTAGACCTTAACAAAGATTTCTATCCAGCCTTTAAGTATTTCCCCTTTTATCTTTGGGTACGGAACCTTCAAAGGTCTACACATAGATTTAACACTTCCATGTAATTTTGCAGGTTTCGTAATGGTCCGCAAGCGAGGCGTGTGGGGCCGGCTGTGTGTGGAGAGCTTCGAGGATGTGGTGGCCTCCGCGCACAGCTCCCTGAAGCTGCCGGACCTGGGCAGAGCCATATGCAGGGCTATGACTTACAAGTGAGTGCAACGTGCGCTGCGGCTGAGACACCACGACCGGGGTACCTACCTCTCAGTCACATACGTACAAGCGGTATGAAATGGCAGCTGGGCCGAAGCAGTAGTACTAAGGTGGATCACACACGGCACGCGGTTGGCGGTGAGGCGGATCTCAAGTTACATTGGGCTCTATGAAATCCGTTGATACCTAACACACGTACACCACGTACACCGCGGACGGCCGCGCGGAGAGGCGGTGCCTCACACACGGGCAACCGCGTAACCGCGCGGATCAAGAATTTCAATTTTAAAAAATTGTAGGTATCAACGGATTTCATAGAGCCCAATGTAACTTGAGATCCGCCTCACCGCCAACCGCGTGCCGTGTGTGATCCGCCTAAAGTTCTCGTGGCAAGAGGTAGTGCCCTGCTGCATTGCAGCCGAATGAGGATGGTAGGACCTCTTGCTCACACGATAAGGTGACGTCCATGCATTTCATGCTATTTCCGATGGTCCCTCGGAGGCGAGGAAGAAGGGAGGGCAAATGCGCATCTGCAGAGTCATTGAGCAGACTACCAACGTCCATATACATCCGACTATGGACGTCGGCAGTCAACAAGCTGCTCCGACTGGTCCTTTCTCCTCACGTAAAAAAAATAAAAGGAACTGCGGAGGATTGGGGAGCGTTCAAGTATTACGTAACGCAATTTGGGGGGAGGGGGGTCTTGTAAAACGTAACGATAACGACAGGGGCGGGACCCCCCGGTCTCGAACAACGTGTTACGTAACATTGTTTAAAAACAATAATCTACCAAGTTGGCAAAATTTGCACAAATGAGATATTTTGTTAAATATATACCGAGTTGTGTGTTACGTAACGTTTTGGAAGGGAGAGGGGGCCACACAACAACGTTACGGTGCATTACATAGGGGGGAGGGAGGTTCAAAAATCTTAAAGATTTGCTTTAGGTCATACTTGAAGGCTCCCTTGACAGCTATGCCTTAAATACCACAGGGATTCCCCGTGGGTACGCGAGGCGCGCGAGGGGCGGCAGGCGAGCGGCGCGGGTTACTGGGAGGTGTGGCACAACGCGGGCGCACGCGCCGCCGACACGCGGCTCACGTTCAAGCGCTCCAAGTGCGCCCGCCACCGCGCGCTGCGTGTGCGCTGCCAGGACCTCGCCTGTGGCGTGCGGCCGCACGCGGACGTGCAACAGCCCAGGTAACGCCCCCACATTACTCTCTATAGGTCACCGCACACATATCAACTCGGAAAGGGAACGTAACCGTGTCGCCTTCACCTTTCGAGGCGAGGCGATTATGTTACGTTTCCCATTAGTGTGCGTTGCAGTATAAAGTTTCATACAAAGAATATTGAACGGCTCGAGGCGATACCTGTTACGTTTTCTTTCCTAGTTGATGTGTGCGGTGAACATGTATCGTAAGTAAACAATTAATTGTACTCGTCTTTATCTATGTTATATCTTTACGATATATTATGTACCTGTTGTGGCTTTTTGTTTGTTTTGTGGGAGTACAAATATAGAACATAACCATTGGCAGTCTCTTCAGTCCTCTTGGCTATAAAGATAAAGATAGCTAGCTAGCTACCTTTATCCGAGAGGTTGCTGGAGTATTAAAAATAACTTATATGCTACATAAGACCAATCAGTGCAACCTGATATTAGCTCCTAACCAACTACAACGTGCTAAACAAAGTGATCGCCAAATTTCTCCTAGGGTCTAGCATATCTTATTCACAGTGGACATAAGCATAATGAATTCATTTAGACGTCGCGCAAAGCCTTATTAGCGACCTGTTTCCGCGCAGGCACAAGTGTACTGTCTATTTCCTTATCCTCATATTTCGATGGGATGACAGTCCGACACGGCCGACGACAATCAGACGCAGAACCGACGGATTAACGTACGGGTATCTAGCACTGCCAACTTCCTGACTCCGATCTGTTCTTAGAAATTGAAATCCCAATAATGGTCCGACTCGGGATTCGAACCCGGGACCTCACGTCTGTGGTTAAACGTGCTTACCACTAGACCACGAGGCAGTCAAAAATATTGGCATAAAGTAGTGGTGTGGGTGTCAGGAGTGTGTCTCACTCGCGCGTGCGCTGGGGCAGGGTGGTGGGAGGGGCGNNNNGGGCGTGGCCGTGGCAGGCGGCGCTGTACCGCGACGGCGACTTCCAGTGCGGCGCGACGCTCGTCGCAGACCAGTGGCTGCTCTCCGCCAGCCATTGCTACTACCAGTAACTATTTTATATATTTTTTACATTCCTTACATTTTATTACATTTTTATTTACACACTTAACCCTGTCCAGACAGTCGACAAATCAAACAATTAAAGTGTTTATGCATGGGACATAATTAAAAAATCATCGGTCCACAGAAATTATTCATCCTTTTATCAGTAAAAGAGTACATAGCAAGCTAAACACGGTGCAAGAGAAACTACCGAATCGTTGTCACAGAGCCATCTAGTAAAGAAGTAATAACAGTTATTGATCTGAATTCTTATTTATTATATCTCTCCGTTAGATGGCGCTTTTAGTAGCCGATCTTAGCGCTCATTGAAAGAGGCCTATGTCCAACTTAGGAGTGATATTGGCTAACGCTGAGGTCACAAGCAAGGACACACGACGAGTTATATGATCGTACCTAACCTAGTTCGTTATACGTCTTACTGTACATCTCAAAAACATCTTGTAGCTTGAATAGATCATGAAATTCAAACGGACATTAACAGAGAATAAGATGTTAAATGATTTACATATATTAAGCTTTAAGATCTAATAAAATTATCTTCGTTAATAATATTCGAATTTATTAAAATAACTTTTGCGTTCAGGGCAACAGAGGGGCACTGGGTGGCCCGGCTGGGGGCGTTACGGCGCGGGGCCTGGCCGCGTGGGCCCTGGGAGCGAGTGACCCGGGTCCGGCAGATCTTCCTGCACCCGCGGTACGCTCCGCACGGGTTCCGCAACGACATAGCGCTGTTAAGAGTGGACCCGGTCGCGCTGCACGCGCGGTTGCGTCCCGCCTGCCTGCCACCCGCGCGCGCCGCGCCGCCTGCCGGGCAGCACTGTACCGTCGTCGGCTGGGGACAGCTGTACGAACACGAGAGAGTGTTTCGTAAGTGAATTATATTATTTATTATTTTCATAATCGTCATTTGTTTCATTTGTTACTTTTCTCTCATTTCTGGAGCATTACAGTTCCGTCTTTGATATCTGTCTATGGTGATTAATATCTACTTACACTATAAGTACCTACGCTGTTCGTTTTCCAGCGGACACGCTACAAGAGGTGGAGCTGCCAGTGATCTCGACGGAGGAGTGTCGGCGGCGCACGAGCGCGCTGCCGCTGTACCGCATCACCGACGACATGTTCTGCGCCGGCTACGAGCGCGGCGGCCGCGACGCGTGTCTCGGCGACTCGGGCGGCCCGCTCATGTGCCAGGTACACGTACTTGTATGCTGACTGTACCGCGTCACCGACGACATGTTCTGCGCCGGCTACGAGCGCGGCGGCCGCGACGCGTGTCTCGGCGACTCGGGCGGCGCGCTCATGTGCCAGGTACACGCACTTGTATGCTGACTGTACCGCGTCACCGACGACATGTTCTGCGCCGGCTACGAGCGCGGTACACGCACTTGTATGCTGACTGTACCGCGTCACCGACGACATGTTCTGCGCCGGCTACGAGCGCGGCGGCCGCGACGCGTGTCTCGGCGACTCGGGCGGCCCGCTCATGTGCCAGGTACACGCACTTGTATGCTGACTGTACCGCGTCACCGATATAATTTATAATTTCCACTTACAGGAAGATGACGACAAGTGGTACATACACGGAGTGACGAGCAACGGCTACGGCTGCGCGCGGGCCAACCGCCCCGGAGTCTACACGAAGGTGTCCAACTACGTCGAGTGGATCGACAGCGTCATCACCTCCCACACACCCGTCAGGAACTCCACGGCGTTCGAGGAGTCCAACGAGAGCTTCTACGAAGTTCTAGAAGTCGCGGAGAACAGACGGTTCGACTACGACACGTGTAGGGGCCTGAGATGCCCGCTTGGGGAGTGCCTCCCCGCGTCCAGCAGATGCAACGGCTTTCTAGAATGTTCCGACGGAAGTGACGAGTGGAACTGCATTAAGAACTCAAATAATTCGAGCAAATTAAATCCAGATTAATTATGTAAGGCATTAACATAAACACCGACTGATACATTGTAAGTAGGTATAAGTAACGTAGGATCTTTAATTTTCTTGCAGACATAGCTATGCCATATGTACCGGGCATTGTAAATATAGCTTTAGTTATTCCGTAGCCCGAATTGTATCTGTATCACCCAACTATTTATTAAAAATGGAATACCTTTTTCGTTTGAAAGCGTTTTTCGAATGGACGATGTACGCCATAAATAAAATGCTACTGTATTGTATTTTGTTTTTTCTTTAACTTTAATACCATGTAGAGACCTTGGACCATATTAGTATAAAGATTAGTCGCTCGCCTGAGACACGCAAGCGGTGGCGATTACCAAATACCAAACTTAGTGCGCTAGGAATATATATAAAACTATACATAAAATCGGAAAGTATTTTTTGCAACATAAATTGATGTACCCAGAACTTATAACCACAGCTTATAAAGTTCTTCAGATACTATATATAAATATGTACCTTCACTGACAAAAGGTGTTACTGTTATGCCTTGTCACATACTATCTACGATTATACTACACAAAACTACTAACATACCTATGAAGTAATTGGATATACTATTATTTCCTTATACTTCTTTTTTCTCAGTGCAACCAAGCACTGAAAATCTTTCGCCTCAAGAATGTTTCACATAGGTACACAAAAATATTGGCAGTAATAAGTCATCGATTCTCAAGTGTTTCCACTGGATGTAGGAATTAAATGAAACAAGCCAGTAATTAAAAATGATTTATTAAATCGACTCGACAAATAAATTAAAACTGTTATCAAAATAAGAACGTAATAATAAATAATTACAAGTCTCTTAATTGAATATGCAATAATTATCAGATGAAACGTAAAATATTCATTGAATTAGCTATCATAATACTTGAAACAATACGAAATTATAACGTAATCAATAGCATGTCCTAATATAAAATATATTCTGAGAAATTATATAAAATCATTAATTACAAATAACTTATATATATTAATTAGTCTGAGAAAAACTCGTACGAATGGTTCACGTATCGGGGTTATAGAATCACTCTATTAAGTTACAGATAGCCAAAATTGAAAAAAGACGACATTTTGAATAAATTTCGTGACAATCACACACCTTACATCTAATCACACATGACTCCCCGTACAACGTACCGGTGCTGCGGTATACTCGTCTAATAAATGTCAAAAAAAAATATAAAACGTGTAAGGAACATTATACATAAAGGCCAGTAAATACTTGAATAATTACTTTGTCACTGATGTTTATCTTACTATCTAAATCGAGCGAAATGAGCAAGAAATATTAAACCAAAGTATCGCCGCGGAGTTTCTTGCTATGTTAGGGCTCCCGCACAAAACTGCGATGCGATACTACGTCGCAGTGCACTAAGTGGCCAGACCTTTAGACAAGCGGCATAAGCTATATGGACTAAGGCAGTATACTATAAACGTTTCATTCCACGCGTGGTATTACCCTTTAATATCGTATGCTAATCGACTAGCAACTTACAGTCGGTTTCTATAGTATATCGATGCATTTGGTAAGTAAGATAGTAATTGGACATATTCCCTATGAAACTTAGGTCAACATTGGGTGACAGAATATAGACCACGGCGGTAAACCACATGTCTACAGTCCACGCCGTTGACTCGACGCGATGCCACGCCGCATCGCAAATTCCTGCGTTTCAGTCGCATCGCATAGCATTTTTGTATGGGAGCCCGTTGTTCAAAGGAACACGTGCGAGGGGCGAACAGGTGAGCTAAATTTGAACTAGACCGTGATAGACATACAGTCCGCCCCGGCGCTACGTGTTCCGTGAGCGACGCGACATCTATTCCTTGTTCTCCACCGGCGAAGTGATCAGCGCGTCCCTCGGCTTGCTCAGCACTGTCTTGTATTGTTCTGGGACGGGCATTTCCGTCTGAAATGAAAAGACATCGTTAGCATTTTTTTAAATTATCGGAACAGAAATAAAATAAATAAAAGTGCACGTGTGATTGCACAAACATAAATTATATAGTGCGCAAATGGCGCAAAAAAAACTCAAATATTCGCCGTCGCCAAAGTACAAGCACATTCTTCTCCGAATACTGAGTTATAACGATATCTAACATGTCGAGCGCTTCAGGAGACAGAAACTGCGTCTAGGCGTTAATTAAAGGGGCCTGCGTCCAGTAGTGGATGTACAGACTCGCGGTGATGAAGTAGCTGCTTCCCATTCTCTGTGCATTATCTCCATGAATTCTTATAATCACCGTTGCTCGTCGGCAGTAGCCCTTTCATCTCTGAAGACTTGAAGCTGACTAATGTAATATGGAACGCGTCTATTACCGGAACTACATCTTGACATGAAATGAAAGAGGTCTACGTCCAGCGGTAGATCTATAAGGATGATGATGATGATGATGATGACAGCACTGTTGTGTCTCCGTTCGTCGTGAAAACGTTCGGACCAACACGTTCATCCCTGAATACTTGAAGCTCAACTTATTTAATATTGAGCGCGTCGAATGACCGGAATCATATCTTCATAAATTAAAAGAGGGCTACGTGCAGCAGGATCTACAGGGCTGATGATGATGATGATGATGATGATGATGATGATGATGATGATGTTGATGATGATGGTGATGATGGTGATGATGATGGTGATGATGGTGATGATGATGATGATGGTGGTGATGATGATAATGATGATGATGATGATGATGTTGATGATGATGTTGATCTTGATGGTGATGATGGTGATGATGGTGATGATGATGATGATGATGATGGTGGTGATGATGATGATGATGATGATGATGATGATGATGAAAATACTCTTGTCTCCCGCTCGTCATGCAAAATGTATACATATATACTCACATAATCGCCGTTGCCCTTCGGCACCAACACGTTCATCTCCGAGGACTTGGAGCTGACGATCTCGATGTCGAGCGCCTCGGGCGAGAGGAACATCTGGCAGCCGTCCGTCTTGTCGATCAGGATCGTCGGCACCTTACCCAGAACCTGCAACAAACACATTATACAAATAGGAGCCGGTATAGTCCGCATCGAGAATACGTGTGTATTGTGTACGAAAAAAAACAGAAAAAACGCTAAGCTCCTAATACGCTGAAGCTAAAGTGGTAGCTGTGCTGTCGCGTCGGTGGTCATAAAAATGTCTGCGACCGCTAGTTTGCTAACGAAAAAACAAAACCGTCAAAAATTCAAAATCCACGCGACATGAAGAAACAAATGCTAAAACAGGGCCTACGTACAGGGTGTACACATTACACAGGCCCTGTAGCAAAATAGCTAAACTGTGGCAATAAGTCGGTATTGTGATGTCCTCAAGATTGGCGAATCGTTAAAATATGACGAACTAGAATTCCCATCTATAAGCCATACAAATGGGTGGACCTGCCGATGAAACTATCTCAAATTAAGCATACGACGCGCGTCTGCCTCGACGACACTACTCCCATACTCAGTGAGAGCAATATTTCCATTTTCAAAGTCGCGCCAACCCAAATCCTCAGCAATATGCTATGCTGGTATAAAACAGGTTACAGGGATGCCTCTTGTCACAGGTATTGTTAACTTAAAAGGAGTGCTAGCACAATCTATGTACTAGATAGATTAAGGAAAGATCTTATTAAATATGATTAACATTATTATATGTTGTTCCTAACACTACTAAAGGATTATCCGATGTCCTTATAAAGAATTATCGAAAATTCTATCAGTATTTTAGATACATTTCGCCAGTGAGTTGTTACTACTACGTAGTAATATAGTTCAATGCATTTCGCAGAAGTCTTTATTTTGAATAGCTGGCTGCACATCTTAAAAAAAGTTAATTAAAGGCTTCCACAGACGAGGGATTTTTATCCGCTGACAAAAGTGTATGTAAAGTACCGCGTACTTTTAATCCCTCGTTTGCGTTACTCGATACAGTTGTATGCGATCTATTTTAGCGAACAAAATAGTTAATAAAACAAAATAGTAGCATTATATTTTTGTCGCTACAATTAATTCATTTTAATGCCTACAAAATGAACCTTGCGAATTTGGCGCACAAATACGCCATTGTCTTTTATATTTATTTGTTGCTCTTGGCACTCGCTTTATTAATCGACGAATCCAACGACATCTACTACATTAGAACCCGTCGAGCCGTTCAAGCCGGCTAAGTGTGAGTCGGACTCGCGCATATAGAGTTCCGTACCATTATCTTTATATCTAACTGTTTTTCATAACGTTCGTATGAACGACAAAGTTGTATTTGTGTTTTTTTTAATTATTTCTTATATCTTTTTTAAAGACTTATTCATAGACACCATATTGGATGAAAAAACATTCTAGATTCAGTACCCCCCTTTATTTTTTTAATTTATTTATTTTTATACAAAATTCGATTAGTGGTTCACAGAATACATCAACCTACAAAGTTTCAGCTACGTAGGCTCAATAGTTTCGGAAAAAATGGCTGTGTCACTGTCTGTCTGTCCGTCCGTATGGACGACATGATGAATCTTTAAGGGTTCCGTTTTTTTTTCTTTTGGCTATGCAACCCTAAAAACATGGGCGCTGGAAAATACTTATAGGGTAATTTAATCAAAAATCAAAGACAACCTTCAAGAACTTAGAGTTTAGTTTTCATTTAAGTCATTTGTCAACCGTGACAACATTTAAAAGACAAACTTCTATTTCCTAACATTTATTTACTATTTGTTATTTCTTGTAATGTGTATTTATAATATATTTTTTTAAAATATGAAACCGCTAATGACAAACGGCGTGGCTAATTCTATGTTAAAATATTGGAAAATGATTTTAAAGCCATACGCAGACCCTATTGGATCGTACTTAGTCAAACATTTATACTTCCTCAATGCATATATTACATTGAATAATGTGGTACGTATTTTGACACATCGAAGGCACCTATTCATGCACTAACCCAGCCTCTATGTTCTGGTCGGTTCAAACGAAATGCAGGGTGATGCAGTCAGCATCTCGTACATTCCTGTCCATCTTAATATAATAATCAGAATAAGCATAAGCATGAGATAAAAATGCTCAGATTACACATGAAGTGTCAATTATTTTAAGCTAAATTTCATTTCCATTTTTATACATGAAGGTCCACACATAAAAGCACTATTTTTTGTATATCCAAACTTTAACTAGAATATATTCTTAAGATAAAACTCTTTTTTATGGTATAGGCGGGCAAACGAGCAGTCAGAGCCATTTTCATGACTACCGCGCCCACAGACATCCGCATAGAGGCTATACAGATGCGCTTCATACACACCGCAAGAAACGCGACAGAACAGCTGTCATTTTACGCCGGTCTCATGTAAGCGAGAGGTACCTCCCCGGTCGTGTCGGCCCAATGCATTTCGTGCTGTGTGTAAGTAGCCAGTGGCCCATTGAGGTGGAAGGAGAAAGGAGGACAGCGCATCTGTATAGCCTCTAGGCGGATGTCTTTGGGTGTCGGTAGTCATGAAAATGGATCCGACTGTTCGTTAGCCCCCCTGTATCCATAAAAAAAAAAAACTAAGATGGCTAATGACAATATATTATTAAAGATGCTATTTCTCTTCAAATACCTACCAATGGCTGTATACATGAGAAAGTTTCTAAGAAAAATATACAGGGATTCACGAGAAAGAATGAAAAACAGGAATAGAGAAATTGATGAAATATTGCTGAAGATTGACATAGTGAACGCAAAGATATCATGTCGAGAGCTGGAAACTATAGAGCCGGAGAAAAAACTGAAGCTTTGGACGGAACAGCTTCGAAGTGTACGTGCTCAAGTGAAATACATCATCGCCAACAGTGAAGAATATACCAAACAAGGCTCGATTCCCGTTGAGATAAATTTGCTTCTTACCAAAACGAGTGACAAAGGTAATATATTTAATTATTATCAGACTATTTCCATTGGTAGATTGTTTTACTTGCTTTAATTGATTTACTATTGATTTGATTATACTACTAAAACCATAAAATTCGCTCCTTATTTGCTATTGATGTTCCAAACTGCTTATATACAACTAGTACTATTAAAGCTATTGCATAATAGCCTACCCTAAAGCGATTTACAGAAAGATGTTGCCTACAATAACAGTAAAATTTGTAGGATTTCTAGAGGACACTATAAATATCTGAAATGTAGTTTTTTGTGATTGATAAATAATAGCCATTCCCCATACATCATTTGCAGGTTACACCAAAATCTAGGTTAGCGCTAACAAGTGGTAATAAAAATTTAAATCTTTAAACAAGTAAATATCATCAGATAACAGCTAAAATTATCTAACTTAAGTTTATAAAATAACAAAAATATTATTTTAGAAGCAAAGCAATTTGAAGAACTATTAAAAGATATTGAGAAAGAACAAACAGACGAGAAGAGAAGAGAAGATAAGCCGAAGTACGATAGTAACGACACCTATTCTATTGACAGTACGGAGGATAACAATTATAATGTTAAGATCGTAAAAGTTACTAATGTGTATGAAGTATCTTATCTGCAACATTATCTGAAACTAAAAAGATTGCAACGGACAAAAAGACAAGCAATTTTGAAGAAACAGGTAACCACGAACAGGAATCTATTTTGGTACTGTGCAACCATTTTGTTTTGCTAACTGTTTTGATATTGTTTTATATATTTATCGTTATAGATGAATAAAACAAAAAAATTGTTAAATGATTGGCATAGAACTTTGAAATCGGTGACAAGCAACCGATATGGCACTGAAATGACATCAGGGGAAGCGATGGGAGACTACAACAAAGATTACAGTCCATTCAATTCCGAGAGTGATATCAGAGAGTGTGAAAACAATGCGTATGATGATTACGAAACTGATCAACACTCGTATCCGAATTATGATAACAGTTTTTTCGACGTAAGTTTTAACTATACCCTAAACACTTACGTAGAATTCTACGTAAACAAAATAATGTAGCTAATAATGAATATTAAATTTTACGTAGACTTAAATTTATTTAGCCTAATATTGCCGAATCTTTTTTTTAGATATAGGGGGGACGCCCATAAAAATAAAGATTATACAGACGCCTTCCTCCTTCCTTCTCCATGGGCTACAATCCGTGTCCAACCCTACAAAAGACCACCCAGACACTGCGTCTCGTCACCAAATAAACTTGAATGAATTATCGTCAAAACCTACTAAAAGCAAACCTCAGCTATAAGTAACATATACGTCAGAGAATTTTAAGTACAAAATGTGCGTTATATTAAACATTGGTCTTGTTTTAGAACTCATCAATAGGCGCAACGCTATCTCAAGCCGATACAAGGAACACGTACCACAACCGTTGTAATTATCAAATGTTATTGTTAGCTGCTAAACAATCTGATCTGGGTGTGCTGCCGGAGGAGACCTCGAGTGATATGGAAATAGACAGAATCAATAATTCTGCATGATAACATTTCCAGTAGCCGCAGAGACAAAATTACCATGTACATACAAACCACTTTCATATTTGTTTTTGAGACATAAAATTTGCTTATATATTTTTGTTCGTTGTATTTATTAATTTAGACATTTTTATTTGCATTTTCATTATAAGATTGGATTATGATACAATGTTTAGATTATGATACAATGTTTAGATTATGATACAACGTTTAGATTACAACGATTATGATGCCATTGGCAGTAGCGATTGCCTGCCATGTCGCAAGCACCTACGGGATGAGCGAGGCGAAATAGATTCCATTGTAAACTGTCCCAGTTTAACAGTTTTCGCAAGCACGACGATGATGATAATTAACAAACTAACCATAACCACAGAGTAAAAAGTTACATACAGACTTACTTCACTTTTGATACCTACGCTCGCCGGTTACGCTAGGGTTATCAATTTTGGCTTATGCACAAAAAATTATCGTGATGGTAAAATGAGCATCACACGCACGAGCATTTAAGCAATTTAAATATATTATCTTCCCCATGTAAAACTGAAACAATTGTTAGCTTAAAAGACGTCAATTCACAGTTTAATGTTGAATTTAAACAACAATCAACTGAACAATTACAATAACTTCTTTGTTGCTCCATTTTGATCTCACGCGGACGGCAGTCGCGCTGAATCCGACCGAGATACCCTGCGTCGGTGAGAGGCCTACGTATGCGTTGCTCGAGCGCGCTTTGTGTGTAGATCGCCTTCTGTACCCTTATTATTCTGTGCCACAACTCACTAATGTAAATGAAATCTCAAACTGAACGTTATACCTCGGCGGCTTGCGACCTTTTAGTACAATAGGAACGCGAGAATATTCCAGAAGCTCAGTACGAAAAATTGCATTTACAACCCGAGACCAGCACGTTTTAAGGTTTACCGTCCGCTTCACTCAATTTGAATGAACGCATTAAAAATTCAGCATGAACCTCCCGCATGAAAGTGCCTCTTGGCGCTGGTAAAATGTAAAATACCTTTAAAGTTTGTCTGCTGTATAATTTGTCAATTATGCTTACTACTTTTTTAATGTTTAATCATCATCAACAACAACCATAACACGTGCACTGCCGGAAAAAGGCCTCCCCCAGACACGGCACGTGTCACGACCACAAGCTGCTTGCGCCCAGCGACTCTCCGCGGCTTTGTCAAATGTTAAATATTCGCTTGGAAACGTAAATGTCTGATACCTAATTATAGGGAAAAAAATCTATGTTTCTAATTTTCTTAATATTCCTTAAAGACGTGACTGAGTATAAAAAAAATAAAAAAATATTCACAATACAAATAAGTATTTAAAAAAAATATATTGTTATGAACAAACGCGACACATGCGCCATCACAGTGCTTATTAATTGAGAAGGTTCGCCTTTGCTTCTTCAAACGCAATGGTATTTATAAGGAAGATATATGCGAAAAGGGCACAATAAAAATCATGAAAGTTGCCAGTATCACATACTCAGTTTTTATGGTATGGGGTGGGGGGACAAACGAGCAGTCGAAGACATTTTCATGACTACCGACGCCCATAGACATCCGCATAGAGGCTACACAGATGCGCTGCCCTTCTTTCTCCTCCCATCTCCATCACCGCATGAAACGAGATATCACAGCTGTCACATTACGCCGCTCTCGGTCATGCCAGCCTAATTCGGCTGCATTCAAACAGGCAGTGCTACCTCTTACTAAACGTTTCTGCATATGCTGACATTTCTGGATGGTAATCATGTAATGGCTCCGATTGTCTGCACCCTCACAAAACGTCAGGTAACTCCAGATCAGCCGGATTTGCCTCGTGACATAACAGGCTCCGGCTACTTACACACGACAGCACAGCAGCTATCACTTTACGCCGGTCTCGTGTAAGCGAGAGGTCTCTCCGGCCTGCCCATTTCGGCTGCATTCAATCTTGCAGTGTGGCACAACCTCTTACTATACTTTATAGCTCTTATACATAATATTTCATTCTCGTCTCCAACAGCAGCAG
>LUGF01038945.1:173733-187253 GCA_001625245.1 Calycopis cecrops | reverse complement strand
GCGCCGGCTCCGTGTGGAAAACCGGTTTTGTTTTTTGACGTCACGATGTAGCGTGAACAGCGACTTTTTTTTTAGGGGACAAACAAGCAGTCGGAGTCATGACTACCGAAACAAACTTCCGTATAAAGGTTACGCATATGCGTAATTCTACTCCTCCCACAATGGGCCACCGGCTACTAACACAGCCCGAAACACTACTAATACGTCCCAATTCGAGTGCAACATGGAACTACCTATAACAAAACTGTGGAATGAAAATGAAAAATGAAAATGTTTTTATTCAAAGTAGAATTGTGCAAATCACTTTTTGAACGTCAAAAATTATAACTACTTGTTTAAACCTAGCCTTGTCCTGAGAAGAACCGGGGAAACAAACTCATATCTAGGTCTAAGTGCGTAATTACGTATGTGACTAGATCAGTACCTACACACTCACATACACGCGTGTGCCCTTGATCATGGCCACGGTTACTAATAAAGCTGTCATCTGTCACCTGTCAGCTGTCATCAACTGTCAGTCAGGTGCGCTGTGCAAGTTATGCCAACTTCATGCGTCTGTGTCATGCGATCTTGGACGATAAATATCTGGGAGCTAAACATGATGAGAATGTGCACTTCCTAAAGTGACGACATGAATTGACTGATTATACTTTTTTGTGTGTATCTGATGGATGGATGGGGGAGGAGGGCAACGCACGTATAACCTGTGTGTGTGTGTGTATATGTGGATGTCTATGGGCGTCGGTGGTCATGTAAATGGCTCTGACTGCTCGTTTGCCCCTTATACATAAGTCCTTTATTTATGTAAATAAATCTATTTTTAACCAAAGGAAGCCGATTTGTTATGACTTCAAGGTAGCAATGGCACCTTTGGTAAAACTTCCTCTGACAGGAAATGTTGAGTATGCGGATGTGTATCGGCGTTGGTGGTCTTCTGAAGGCACGGACTCCTTATTTGTCCCATTAAACTGTAATCTGAACTTCTAAAAGTGGGCTTCGGAAGTTTATAGAGTAACGCGCAGTCAGTTGAAGGTGAGACACAATTATACTGATGGTAAATAAAATGGTTACCATAATCGGTAAGTGTAAATATATCTTATTAATAAGATCACTCAATTTTCGGGAGAAAAAGTATATATTATGTTCTGTGTTCTAATCTATATCTGTGAAAACTATATCCAATATTTTTATAAGGTTTTGCGTGAAAGAAACATACATATAATTTACATAATAATAACTTTTGAGTTTATAATTAATATGTAATAGGACAGGGCAAATTTCTCTTCCGCTGTAAGGAAAGAAATTCATACCTACACTTGTATATTTGTATTTTCTATTTTGCAGATCCATCCGTTATCAGATCAAAGATCAGAAATTGTTACTCAAATCATCACTCAAAAGCGATAGAGACTTCAAACAATAAACACAACCGCTCCCCGAATCCCCATCCGCACCCGACTATTAAATACGGGGCTTCCCGCAATAAACAGGTAGTAGATGGGGTTTCCCCGTGGGGTTACCGGAAGACACTAAAAACTTTTTATTGGGGACAGAGCGAAGGGATTTGTAATATGGGATTGGGGATACGCAAGACGACCGAAGTTTATATTTAATTCAGATTATGATCGTGCACTTAAGCCAGGTTGATATTTTATGGTGTAAACAGTAACGGTTTAGATGTTGCCTACCTATTATAGTGTAAAGAGCCAAATAAAAGTCTTACTTTTTTATACTACAGAGGGGGAAAAATACGTAGCCCTCCTTCTCCTCCCTCTTCCACGAGCCATCGAATACTTACACATACCAAGAAATGCGACAACATAGTTATCACCGCCACCTTAGCCTGAATTACCTTTTTTAATAATAATTAATTATGCTAGTCTAAATCGCAATCGATTTCAAAATTATTAATTAATTTCTCTGTCTACTGCTGGACAAAGGAGCTTTTACTCGTTGACAGCTTAAAATATACTTGAAAATATATAAAATCACTGGCGTAAAAGAACTCATCTAACGACAACTTTAGGAACATTTTTACTGAAATTGCGCGGACGGAGGAGTATGAAATTTGACACACTTGTAGTTTACGTGTAAGAGAAGTGCAGAACGCTAATATTTTTTAATAATAATGTTTATAAAGTACTTTAATTAAATAAATAAAACTTTACACACACACTAGCGCGCATTTGACACGATGACGTTTATGATACAACACGTAATTAATGATAAAGTTTCTATGTGTCTTTTGCAGATGTTGAAAATTCTACACAACTTGTTTAGTTAGTTACAATGTGTACCTGTAATATGATATTTAGTTTTTAATTACAAAAAAGTTTCACTTAGATCGAATATCGATCTTCGCGGGTCCACTACTATATCCAAATCCAGCAAATTCAAACCGTTCAGATCGTAGTATGGAACATATAAAACTACATACACACCTACTCGAAAACCATACCCCTACTTCGGACGAAGTTGAATAAAAATGAGCAGGTACATTCGTTTCTTCTTGCCTAGGCGTTAATGAAAGTGGCCAGTGAATAAAATAGATAGTGCAGATGTCACGTCTTAGCTTTTTGCCGTCGTTTATATCAACCTGTTTTTGTACGTGCCTCGGAAGAGAAAAAGGTTTCGTGTCGCTGTACCAACCGTACAGTATAATGGCAGCACTGCCAACTGTTGAAGTCGAAAGCTATTTAATGTTTCTAGAACACAATGGAAATAAAAGAGAACTGTCTTTTTATGGTATAGGCGGGTCGGAGCAGTCGGAGTCATTTTCTTTACTATAGTCGCCCATAGAAATCCACATAGAGGCTATACAGATGCCTTGCCCTCCTTTCTCCTCCCACCTCCATGGGCCACCACCATGTCATTGACGTTGTTAGACGTTGTTACGGTAGAGCAGTAGGGCATAATGCCCAAATATAATGGCCATTGTTTAGTGTCTGTAGGTGTTTTAACTTTCTAGCATATGTACGACAAATCTGTTGAGCCATTTAGAACTTAATTAAAAAACTGTAAAAAAAATGGCAGTAGCTTTTCCTCTTAGGAACAAGTGAACTTGCTGTGCTAATAACTTTAATTGAATGTTGTCGGTTGTCTTGAACTTGGCAATTAAATACAATTGGAATTTGACATTTATTCATCAAACGTTGTTTTGTACATATATTTGAAAATAAACTGACATATTCTTTATCTTTATTGGACCCCGTGGTTCAAGGTTGTGACCCGGTAAAGTATACTTAGAAGACGTCCAAAGATTAGATAGAATGTAGGTACACAAGCATTTGTTCTAATATTAATGATGAATTGACTAATAAATATTTGAAAATATGGTCTGTCAGCCCTTTCGTGACTGTCATTGACAGACATACGTATAAGATGTCTTGCCATGCCTCCCATCAATGGGCCACCGGAGACTCATAGCCAATTCTTCGCCTGTTTTCGTGACATGGTAATTACCGTTGACCACAGACATCTTGCCTTTCTCCCGGCAATGGGCCACCGGGGACTCATCACCAATATGCAACGCGACCACTGTCACTTAGCGGCGGTATAATTTGGGTACAGCGGCAATTCCTCTGACTAATACATAATTAACACCACGCTCGCGGTCCGTCCGTCCGTCCGTCCGTCCGTCCGTCCGTCACAGCCTCATTACCGCGGCCGCAGCGGCCCGCCGGGCTCCAATGAGTCCAAACTGACGGGTCCGGATGGGAGGGGGAGGTGGAGTGGAATTTAATGTATACCTCCGTAATATACGGGGAGTTAAAATTAGACTAATCGTTAGGACGGACGTTTGCAGATCAGATCCGTACCGCATTCAGTGGACCACGGAGGAAGAGAAAGGAGGGAAACGCATCTTTGTAGCCTTTGCGTGTCTATGGGCGCTGGTACATGAAAATTGCTCCTAGGGTTCGTTTTCCTCATAACAGTTTTACATAGACATCCGCATAGAGGCTATTTAGATTGCGTTGCCCCCCTTCGACCTCCGCGGGCCACCGGCTACTTACAAGCCGCACGAGACGCGACAACGTAGCTGTACACGGTATCTCCACGGCTTTTCACCCTGAAGATATTATCGATTCTCTCGGCATATGTTTTAGCGGGCGAAACCGCAGGGCGCAGCTGGTACAAACACGCTCCCGACATGTGTGTTATGACGTCACGATGACGCACACACGTCTGAATAGAACTAAAACAATGTTATTTTTGGAAGCCGTTTACGCAAAGTTTCGGTACAACTTTTGGCTATATACATAGTTTTGAGTAATTAACCAACCAAACAAAACTAACTATAAGCGCTCCCTACCGCTGAAATCTTTCCTTTCTGCCTTTACGGTTTAAGAAATTTATTTTTCTCAAAAGATTTACAAAAACCATTTACAGAGAAAAGTACAAATAGGAAATTAATTTTCTCACAACATAATGAATATGAGTAAAAAACAACAAAAGTTTTGTACTAATTATTAAAGTAGTTCAACAGAATCAGATAAAACCTTTAATTATTGTTTTATATCGTGTTATTTGTTTAGCAATGATAATATTTTGTAATGTTAAAATGTCTCTTGTACCCTTGTAACATGCTCTGGTAAATGTAAATTGTAACGTGTGTCTTGTATTTTGTAACCTAGCTGTGTGTAGTCTGAATAAAGAATATTTATTCTATTCTATTCTAAAGGTAAAAAGACCTATTGTCCATTTTGGAGACACAATGAGCGGTTTATAAGCTAGTGTGAACATTTTTTGTGTGCGTGTGTGTATATAATGTAGCCGAATTGCGTTAGTGTTGAGCGGGCGGGTCCCCCACCGATTTCGTCAAACTTTTGTGTTACACTGACCACGGAGGCAAGCTGACCCCATGGGATCTTGTCGCTCACCTTGGAATCGAAGCAAAACAAAACAAATGCAAAAAATGCCGAACGAATTTTGGTATAATTTTGTACAGATATGGATCTCCGTAAGATAATTTTCCAAATTTCCAAAAAAAAAACCCCGTTACTCTCGGCCAGTTACGCGGGTGAATTCACGGGACACAGCTAGTCGTAACAATGCTACGTTTACAAATTACAATTGTCCCTTTACTCCTAAACTCCTGTGCGTAGTTAAAGAAAAAACAAATTACAATAAAAACCAACTTTCGCTCACAAAATACAACACAACAGAATTACGCTCGTCCCATTTCGCCCCGAGTTTTTTTGACTTATTTTATTATTTCATTTTGATAAAACGACAACAGAGAATACGGGAGTTTCGACTAACCGTCGCCACCCATGATCCGCCCACTTTTAGTTTAGAGCTTTTTCAATTAAGTCTTTTAATCTGAAGAAGCCTCTAGTATTTTTTGGAGGATACTCCTTAAACAAACGTGTAATAAAAACGAGGAATGTAGTTAAAGGTGGTGCCACACTGCTACATACATAGCCGAATTGGGCCGGCACGACCGGGGAGGTACCTCTCGCTTACACGAGGACTAGACCGGTGTGAAGTGACGATTGTGGCGTCGCGTTTCGTGCGGTGTGTGCTGTTTAGCAATCATGCTGATCTCCATGGACTAATTGGACGACAGTTTCTTTGCCCCTACCGTAAAATAAAACTAGGTATGTCAGTGCACACGCAACTAAAGTCTAGTCGAAGGACGAACATGATTATGAAAAGACGTATCTAAGCGTTACTCTTCACCGGTCACTGCTAACACAATTCTACATTTTTTATAGTATAAGGGGGTAAACGAGCAGTCGGAGCCATTTTCAAGACTGCCGACGCCTATAGACAACCGCATACAATAATACAGATGCGCTGCCCTCCTTCCTCCTCCACGGTCCACCAGTTTCTTACACACCGTACAAAACGCGACAGCACTGCTGTCACTTTACGCCGGTATCGTATTTCCAAATATCAAAGCTTTTGCGTGCCGATGCCAAATATTCTCATTAACACTAACATAACCACCACATAACCGCCCAAATTATACAGTAGTAATTACCAACTAAAAATCTGCTATAATTGGTAACGCTCGCTAATTAATTTAATTAAACACAAATTGTAATTACGCCCACACAATAATTAGCATGTGGGGTAGAAAGATAATTACGAATATTATTTTAATAACCTTGAGGGGCGCGCTTTGTGTGTTTTAAATATTGTAATCCCAAGGGATCCATGTTTTTTAAGGATGTTATTACACTATAATCAACATCTGTGGCAAATTTAAAACACGTTGAGTAGTTTTTGCGTGAAAGAATAACATAAGTATTATAATACTAACAAAATTTTGCATATACAGAATGACCCGTTTATAGTGATCCAAAGATTTTTTTCAGCTTGAGAGCATTATAAATTAAAACATATTTTATTCAAGCAAAATCAAATCAAATTATGGCTTAGAAATTATGATTTTTTTTTATAATTGTAAATTTCAATATCTTTGACACAAAAGCACTATGTTACGAAAAGTACTGGACCGAATCGATTGTTTAGCATAGGCATAGTATAATAACCTACCTATCGCTCTATAGGCTAATCTAATGTTAATAGTTGACTGCATTTTTTATTCCAACTTTTTCTGTACTTTTTTGTAACTTTTCGGTAAAATATTATAATGCGATTTTCGAAAAAATCCTGTGAAAAAATGTACCGATAAAAGGTTTTGCTGTCACTGCTAAAAATACTTTAACATGGTATTACTCTTTACACAATAAACATAGTTGACTTACGATAGCAGCATCTTCAAAAACAACATAATGTGCACATGAAAATCAAAAATTTACGAAATTTACCAAAATCTTAAATTTAAACATTTGGCCAATATTTGTAATTAAAAAAATCATATATTAAATATACTAATACTAATCGATACAACTCATGAAATCAATAACCAATTGGCTAAAAAATTATGATCAAAGTAAAATTTTAACCAGTCAGCCAAGATAACTTTATTCTAATCTAAAACATCATAAATAATAATATACATAATATTGTTTATTTTTTACAAAAAGTTTTCGAAATGCCTTTGGCGTTTGCTAAGTATAATCTGCATTTGCGTAGGAAATTTTTTCGCAGCCTTTATGCTTTGTATACAAACTTTAAGTGCATGTGTGTTAGTGAGTGTCTACGGCATCGTAGGTCGTAGCTCTCAAACGGAGAGACTGGTTTCGACCATCAACTCCTTGTTTTCACTAGACCGCCAGATTCCTTGTGGTCCTTCCTAACTATGTTTGATAAAAATCAGCCTAGCATTTAATGATTCTCCTTTCTTATAGCGGGGTTTTGTAAATTCTTAATTTATACAGGTATAGTATAGACATATGTCTGTCCTTCATAATCGTTACGAGTCTACCCTTCGCAAAAACCCTACTAATATTAACCGGTTTCTTGCTAATTCAACTACACTTGACAATTGTCAACAGGAAGTCACATCATGTCTCTTTCCCCCTCACTTCTCTCTCTCTAAGAGCCCATGACTTAAGATATTCTATAATAAAAGTTTGAAAAAAACCAGGGTCACAGTACTTATGATTCCATACTTTAAAGTCTTCGTTAATTTTGATTATAAGAGCTTTTAAAAAGCGGCGCTGTACAACTAACTAGTGACTAATATTAAGCTTATCTTCGAAATTAGTGAACCCGCATGAGTCCAAGGGCCGCTGGCCTCGGGCCCTCAGTCCACAGGCCAACAATGGCACGTAACTCAGCAATTTACTTATCAGTCAGTCGGGAGGTAATCAAAAGTGACGTATTAAGGAAGTAGCATACAATATGGCTGGTGTTTGTCGAAGTTAATGTTGGTTATAGCAGCAGTTTGTATAGGTTACAGGATATACGGTCAGACGTTTGATAAATTATAATATTACAAGTCAACAAAATATAATTAATATTCATAAAGGAATCCTGCCACTTTAACGCACCACAAATTTCACTCAAATCGATCTATCCATTTCGATTTTAGTATACATCACATCACTTATATTTGAATAATATATAGGAATGATAGGTACATCAAATTGTTCTAATAAAATCGTAGACAGAGAAAAGAAGTTAGTTTCCTCTGTCTACGAATAAAATATGCTAATGACAATAATTACCTTAGTTAAAACAAATTAATTGTCAATTTCAAATTTCAAAATAAATTAACATCAACCGTTTTAAAACAAAATTAAGACTACACAAATATTATCGGCGTAAAACGATATTTTCGAAGATAAGAAGTTCAAACTGATGATAATATCCATGGACATCATTTAAATTATGTCAATGTGAATATTGCGATTCCCAGATAACCGTAAAAATAAAGACCTATCTAATAAACTTTATAATAAACGCTAACGGCACATCAAACACACACTGAATTAAATATTTATTGGCAAATTCACTGGTGAAATTATTTAAAAAAAACTCACATTCTTTTTATAAACACGTGCTTTCTCCACACGCCACTGAACGAACGGTTGGCGCGCGTCCGTCACCGATTCCGAACCAAATACGAATAACTTTACTTGTCTAACGTTAAACGTAGACGTAGCGTGTATTTTTGAAAGCGTGGATTGTGGAGTCCCTTAATAATACTAGCTTCAAACAAACGTACACCGTATCACACGTGGAATAAGACGGAAATTCAAATGTTTGAAAGTTTTGATGTGAATTGAAAACTGAAATGTCTCCTTTTGATGCTTTCATTCCTACTGGAAGCGAATGTTGTGAATGTGAGACAGAAGACTACACGCGCATGGCATTTGTTGATCAGAAGTTTGAATGGGGGACCGAAGTTCTGGCATTATTGTTATTGTTGTACTTGTTAATTGCTTTTGCGTTAAATGCGAGAAAAAATCGTAGCGGTTATTATTTATTGATAATTTTGCCATGAGTTCGTAGAAAAGGAGAGCTACGGCGTAGATATTTGCCATATTATATACCTATTCAGTACGCATCCATACTCGACAAGAATAATTTGTTCGCAAATTGTAATTCTTGAACTCAACTGAACTAAGGTGAACCGAAATAACTAAATTAAACCTGACTATAGTAGTATAGTAGTATAATAATAAAGCATGTAGATATAAACTGCAATCACAAATTTAGAAATTAAATTATAGTTGTAATAGGTATTTTTATTATCCACGTCTGCTTTTATTAAAAAAAATATTAAACATATTTTTTAATAATTACTAGTTCACAATTAAAATAATTAAATTTGTAATAAGATACTTAAATAATCTGTCTACTTGTAATAAATTATTTATGTTTATTTATTTACTTACCAATGCAGGATGAAATCGTATCATTCCACTTGTTATCATCATAGCACCATAATACTCGCGCCCTCTGCCGCGTGTCCACGTAAACGTGGTTAACATTGCACATGTAGTGAGCTACGTCTCTATTGCGGTACACTAAGTATCCGTTAGATGGCGCTGGTAACGTCACGCATCCGATACCTGTTAACAAAATGTTAAACTAGATGGCGCTTTTATACATAAAATTTATTAAGCAAAATATTTTTCTTATTTTATTTTTTGTTATTATTAGATACGTATATAAAAGAAACATGCTTACTCTTATAATGTAATAAGATGCCACGCTTCGGGTATGCGCCCTGAGATTCAGCTTCCACAGCTATTTCTACAGTATTAGTGGTTGAGGTAATTCGGAGAGGCAGTTCCACTTGATCACAAGTAGACAACAGGCTGTCCCCGTTGCCGTCCACCACGGAGATGTAGTCTGCACATTTTTCTTCAAAAGGGCCTATACCTGAAACAAAACCAAATGTATTAATTATTATTTACTATATGTTCATGAAAAATGCATGAAATAATCACGCTTTACTATTGTGAAAGTGCTATTTGCAAGGTTATCCATATGGCCCGTTGAAATATTAGTAATAAAAAATCTATACATATATTTTGTGGTACCAGAACAACTAACTGAAATAAAATTCATATTTGTTTATAAAATATTCGGTAGAGGCAGCACTAGTAGCGGAAAAATATTGTGAATATAGTAGTAATTTATTATCTACTCATAAGAGATGGATTTAAACCTTTGTATCTAATTGGAGATTATATTTCAAAACTCCACTAAAGGTAAATCTCTCCTATTATTAATAGTGACCAGTAGTGGCCTCTAGCGGATAGTTTCTAAGACAAAAAGGAATAGTATAACAAGAGTCGTCTTTGAATTTCGAAAGTTGCAACCAATTTTTATATTTTTAAGCTAAGAGTTACAGCTAGATAGAATGCAATGTTGTTGATCATTTTTCGGAAGATTTGGCTCCATCGCTACATCGAAGCAGAATTGGGCCAGCACGACCGGGCCAGTACCTCTCGCTTACGAGTCCTACCGGTCGCAGCTGTAGCGCATATGACTCACTTCTCAAGCTGACGTCCAGTAGCGTGAGCCGGACGCGCTGCTCTCTGTCGGCCGTCAGCCGCCACCGGCACTCCTCTCCGACGTAGTAGTGCGGGTAGCCGGGGGTGCGGATGTAGCCCTCGCTGTCGGACCCCCCCGGGGTCACAGACACCTCGCGGTCGCAGTAGTGCATGTGACTCACTTCTCAAGCTGACGTCCAGTAGCGTGAGCCGGACGCGCTGCTCTCTGTCGGCCGTCAGCCGCCACCGGCACTCCTCTCCGACGTAGTAGTGCGGGTAGCCGGGCGTGCGGATGTAGCCCTCGCTGTCGGACCCCCCCGGGGTCACAGACACCTCGCGGTTGCAGTAGTGTATTGACACTAGATCTGGAACAAAACAAGATAAATCTTTAGTCACTTCTATTATTAATAATATGTACCTATTAAGTAAAGACTAAACAAGGAGCGCGAGGGTCCAGCCAATTTTTTAATAGCCTACATAGGTCAGGGAGGGTTTTTTTCCCGGAAAATTCCCTAATGGACTCCTGTGTCTCACATCGTCCGCCTCACACGGAATAAAATACCGAGATTTTACTCCTTGCCACTCATTGGTTCTAGGTAAGGGAGGATGCCAAAAACTTGCCAACAAAGCAATGGCAGCATGTGCAGCATGCTCTTTATCCTAATGTTAGTTAAAACAGAGTAAAATTGTCTTTTGTAGAGAGGAAACAGAGGAAACTTTCCGTTTAGGCTGCAATCCAAAATTGTCACTCCTGGCAGCTGTAAGCTACAGGGGATATACTTTCTGATAGATAGATAAAGAGTGATCCATGTCGCTCACTCAACGACTCCCCCGCATACTTTGCCTCAATTTAAGTGGCTCCTTAGGAAGATAACAGAATATCATAATAGTACATTCTAGATACTTATAATCCCTCCTGCTATTATAATTAATGTGACTGCAATTTTTTTTTACGCTTTCACGCCAAACTCGGACTCTGCTCAACCGATTAAAAAACTTCGTACACATATTCTAAGATGGATATTTTTAGGGTTCCGTATCTCAAAGAGAAAAAACGGAACCCTTATAGGATCGCTTTGTTGTCCGTCTGTCTGTACGTCTGTCAAGACCTTTTTCTCTAAAACGCGTGCAGGGATTAAGCTGAAATTTTTGTCAAATACGGAGGTCAGTTACGTCTTTCGAGGCCTTGAAAAAATGACACTTCTAAGTTAACGCAATAAAAAGTTATAACCATTTATGCACAAATTTTGTATGAAAACGCTATTTTTCGAAAATTTATAGGGTACTTCCCGTTGAGCCAGAATTCTGAAATTTGGCAAGAAGTAAGACCTTACAGTATACATGTAGGAATAAATCTAAAAATTGGTAAATAAAGTTTATATCACTGGAAAAATCATTACCAACTTATGCATGTAGTTCGTTTCATACTAAATGTATGCAAGCACCCGCATATTTAAGTTTGTCAACTAAAGGGAAGTGTAATTTTCTCAACGTCTATTACTTTTGCTCATACCTCCCGTTCCTACGGAACCCTCGGTGTGCGAGTCCGACTCACACTTGGCCGGTTTTTATTAAAAAAATTACTTAGCGTAGAAAGCCACGGGTAACATATTTTATCCTTTTTTTTTTTTTTAGGTAGAATATACGCTAGCAGACTAAGAGCCCAGTGCAGCTTCATCTGTATGAGAGGCGAGTGCCCTAAAGTAGCTCGAGCCTCTGTAATTTGTGGTCGATGGGGGTGCAGACCCCCCTTCTTTCCCAGCTAATCTGGGAGGAGGCAAACCGGAATATTGCGATTAATAGGTTATACTATTATTATCTTGACCAGGAGGACAGCGGGTGTCCTCCTTTCCTCCCCTCTGACGGAGGGGATTTTATCCTGTACATTACAGTACTCTTTCATGCTTGTACATCGATATTATCGAGGCCCCTAAATTACAATAATTAATCCGATAAAAATCGACGTGTCGCGTCACCCTCATGAATCAACTGACCGCAGCTCTTCGATCAATTTAGATAAAAATCTGACACGAAGTGATTTTTATCTAAATCATTTGTCGAATTTCCTATTGTCAACTCATCAGTCTGTAGTCAGTATTAAACGCATTGCAGTCGGATCGGGCCAACATAACGGGAAGTGCCTCTCGCTTACACGAAACCACGTAGACATCAAAAACCCATAAACTGACATCTACAACATAGTAACAACATCAACAATAAGAGGTAGTGCCACGCTACATGCATGCATGTAGCTGAATTAGGTTAGCAGGACCGGGGAGGTACCTCTCGCTTACACGAAACCGGCGCAAAGTGACAGCTATGCTGTCACGTTCTGTGCGGTGTGTAAGTAGCCGGCGGCTCATGGAGGTGGGAGAAGTAAAGAGAGCGGCTCACTTGTATAGTCTCCATGCGGATGTCTATGGGCGTTGGTAGTCATGAAAATGGCTCCGACTGCTCGTTTGCCCCCCCTATACCATAAAAAAAAAAAATCTGCAGTATCACGTTTCGTTCGTTAAATATCCGATATAAGGGAGGACGGAACGACGCATCTGTACAACTGTGCGAACGCCTACGCCCGTCGCTAGTCTCAAAAAAAAGATCCAATTTATTTTACTAGCACAATTTTCTTCACCTCAATATAAAATGAACCGATGCAAGAACATTACAGGCCCAAGGGTATAAAGCACGAAAGCGAAAATTGTCTGAAAATTTAATAAAGTCGTCTTGTATTCAAGTCCATCAATTTCATGTTCAGAAATAACTTTCCGTTACTTTCAATAAATTTAGCTGGTAGACATTTTAAAATTTTATTTCAAGATGTCAAAAATTATGACGTCAGTGACGAAAGATGCACGGCATATGTGGCATCGGCGGAACCAACCTTACAGGAGTTCCAAGGAACCTTAATACCAACGGCATAAGTGATATTATTGCGAGGGAACTTACTAAAATGGTTCCCACTTACCGCAATTATGAAAACGTGTCATCACACTCAATAACAATTATTTATGAACGTGTCTCAATAAGGAATCCCTGTGTTTAATTGCCCTGAAAACATTACAAACTCGAAAAAGAAAGTAGAGACTATCCTTTATAAATAGTAAGATTTAGAGTATGAGTTTAAGTATCTTTCTTCCTATTTCCTTACCATGCAAG
>LUGF01038945.1:156651-168551 GCA_001625245.1 Calycopis cecrops | reverse complement strand
TTCATATAATATCTCTCGCTTGTATCAACCTTGTATAATAACGATTGAGATCTGAAAGGAAATCCTTCGTTACTAAAGCGATCAAAGTATGTAATTATTGTTGCAAAATCACTTAGTGCCTGGTTTTGCACAATAACTATTATCAGTCAAAGTTCAAACTTCTCACACTTGACTTTTTCTGTCCCGAATACTATAAACAATATACAAATTACCAAAAAGTTGGACAGTTCCAAAACATCCTTTTGTACCACCTCCGACTACATACCCTATAACAATGATAACGTCAAGGCATCGTCTGGTGAGTAGCAATACTTATGTGACTTAAATTATCTTCGTGATTTCATGAATATTCCAAACAACCTCACAAGTGCATATAAAATATATATTAGGATAGGCAACGTCTAAACTAAAAACTAAAGCGTTGAATATAATCCAGAATATTGATGGTAGATATAGAGTATTGATGTACTCTTATATATTTACGTTCCTACACTTTTTGGTAAGAAATTATTTTTGCCTGCCAAATCTTTCCGACATAAACAAAATCGTGCCTATTGCCTTTTTACACCCACCAATACAATATATCGTCAGAAATCGGGGCTTTCGCCAACAATGGCGTCTATTACGTATAATGTTACACGCATTAGCCTGTAACAATGTCGTTACGTCAAATGGGGCTTTTACCCCAAATGCGGGGGCACGTGACGTCACATTGTCACGCATCTGTCCGATATTGACGACCAATCGATTACACGCCCACATTCCCGATATAGTCCGGAAAATAAATATTACGTCACGGAAATAAGGATAGAGCTCTATTGTAGTGGTGCATGATAGCTAATGGGGTTGCCAATGGAATAACTAAGTGAGATTGTAATAAAAAACTGGCCAACTAGTTACATATTATTATTCGAACTCACACACCGAGTTTTCCGTATAGAAGTATAAAAGGTGAGAAACTCGCGCTAAACGCGTTAAAAATAGGTTTCTAAATTTTTAACTATTCACAAATATAAGTGAAATTAACTTCCAAGTTTTGTCTAACATCTTGACAAATTTTATTATACTTAGTCACCGGGGACTCTGGTTTTCTTGATAAACAAATTTACAAGAAAATATTCCTATCTGATGTGTGTTTGCCCTATAAAGTATAAGGTCCAAAGTGTTAATGTCACCGGTTCTTCTTCAAGGGCTAAGGTTGAAAGAGTTGAAAAAATAAGCTTTAATAAATTAACCATTTTTTGACGCCTAAAACATTTTTTTCACTATCATAGTATTTTAGAAAAATAACCATAATTTTGATATACATTAAGCGTATCTAATTTTTTATCCAAAACCCGGGACAAAAGACTTCCCGCAAGCGTGTCTGCGGGACATAAACATCGCCATTGTAAGTTCCGCGGATAACACGCCGTGGTATTGATCACGTCGCGAGCTTTCACGGCGGAGCTTTCATAACGAAGCTTTCGGGACAAGGTTGTGCCATATCGGCCTCGCAAGCTTCCGCAGAACTTCATGCTTATTCTAATTAATGACCACTTTTTGTTGTGGCCTTGCACACTTAATTTCCGTTTCATTCGTTTCTTTGTTTAAGTTTAAAATGTAATGTGCTTAAGTTTATGATTTATTGCAAACTAGCTGATGCCCGCGACTTCGTTTACGTAGCGTAGTTCTATTTTTTATATAAGATTATTTCAAATTTTCAGATCCGTCGGGTAAAGTATAATTACTGAATTTCCCACAGGAATGAGCGATTTCCCCGTAGTAAAAAGTTCTAGATGTTGACCAGGCGTCGTATCTATACACCACAAAAAGTTTCATTCGAATCCGTCCGGTAGTTTCGAAGATTAGCCTGGACAAACAGACAAACAGAAAAAGTGCTCTAATACTATTTTAACATCGCTCCAATTAGTATTTCGTAAATAAATTCAATGTACAGACACACGGATTTTACTGTTTTTAGTTATTGCAAATCCGATACGTGTGACTAAAATATGATAGAGATAAGAATGTGGCTAAGCTGGAACGACTGGGTATACTTAGTTCTTCATAACACCCGCACGAAACGCGACATGTATACTTGAAAGCACTTCTAACACTTCAGTATTACATGCCTAATGGCATATCCTTAATAAGGGATGTAATTAGTAAGAGGTAGTGCCACACTGCATGCTTGCATGCAGCCGAATTGGGCCGGCACGACCGGGGAGGTACCTCTCGCTTACACGAGACCGGCGTGAAGTGACAGCTGTGCTGTCGCGTTTCGTGCGGTGTGTAAGTAACCGGTGGCCCATGGAGGTGGGAGGAGAAAGGGGGGCAGCGCATATGTATATTCTCTATACAGATGTCTATGGGCGTCGGTAGTCATGAAAATGGCTACAACTGCTCGTTTGCCCCCCTATACCATAAAAAAAAAAAAAAAAAAAAGGGACCATACTATGGATCCCCATATTCGTAATATGGGACACCATGTCGAAGCTTCCAACTCACCGTCAAAACAAGCGTATTTGATGTAAACCACTCCGGGACTCCAGCTGGCAGACGGCGGGTAGTCCTCCGCCAGTAGGAAGCTGCAGTGGTTCACTCCTGTACATCTGGAACAAAATGCAGAACGTCAGAAAAACCCTCTTCATTGTACAGTTTTCGTGGTAGGATGTCTTTAAAATAAGTCTTGTAATAAAAAGGTCATCCCAGTAACATTACGACTCAACATATTATATGTACTTAGCCATCAGTCTCTTATTCTACCTCGGTTGATCCAACATGACTGGATAGAAATTCTATCCAAATGTGAAAAATCGAAAGACCCGCATGCTCTGAGAGGCACTGGGTGTAACAGATAGATGGCTCATTGGGGGTGAAAAGGAGAGGAGGACAACGCACAATACGAGCCATTGGAGTCGGTAGTCCCCGACTTCGACTGCTCATTTCTCCCCTTACACTTAAAAAAAGAAGCGAAGGTCTTAGAGTTCATTAAAATTAACCCACGTCCAACGTTGCACCGATAAATTATATTGATGATTAAAGTTTGAAGCTCCCACCCCGGCTACCCGGCTACAGGCCCTTAACCTGTGTAAAGTGCCTTGTCACTCGAATTAAAATGTCTCTAAAGCGTTAAACAGCTGACTCACGTCAATTTGGCGCGGAGACATAACGCGCTGAAAGCCGTTACTTTTATCATTTAAGAATTAAGGGGAGGATATCGATAAAGAAGGGGGGAGAGCCGCCCTTGGCTCCAGAACTAGAGCTCCCTCTTGAGGTGTTAATTGGTGATTTTACCCAGTTGCGTAATAAAGAGGGTAATGTTTTCAAATGTATGTGTACAGATGTCAATGTTTCCTGCTACATACAAAATTTCATGAAACGCGACAGCACAATTGTGAATTTACGACGGTATTATGTGAGCGAACTGGAGTTCCCTGTTCTTTCCCAATTCACGTGCAATGCATGCACTGTGCCGGCGCCAGAATTATTTGAAAAAGTTTTTTTTCGGGTGCCTGCTATATTCGTTAGTTTTAATAGTATCTCTTAATAGAGATAGTGTTTCTGGCAATATAATTAATTGAATAGAAAAGAGGCCGAAAAACAAATTAGGCGATTAATTATTTTGACCAAACCCCCAAAATGAAATTAAGTCGGTTATCGAGATCAAAATGTCGGGAACAATAGAGAATAATAGATTGTACTTAATGGTTGTCTGACCACCCGTGGTCTAGGCGGAATAAATCGAAACTTAATTATTTTTTAATTAATTTTACTTTATTCAACAACTATTACTTGATGTAGTTGTTTAATTGACTTAACAACTAAATAAAAAAACTCATTAACATTTATTTTAGCCATAAATGTGTAAAATCAATTTGTGACCGGAGCTTTTCTCCACAAATAAGAAACGTTTGCATCAAAATCCATTTAGCCATTTTCAAGTGACGCGCGGTCAAATAAACTGACAAAGACGTGCACAATAATCCTAGAAACTGCTGGAACGAGTTTTAAGTATTTAATTATTATTTAAGTATTTTAAGTATTATCAACGTATTTTAAGTATCCCCAGGCAACTTTTTTATCAAATATCTTACATGTATTGACTTTCGGCCCTCCTTAGCATCACTATATGTATCAATATACTGTGTGCTTATAAACATAGAAATCTGGTTCAGCTTACAAATATTCGATATGTAAGCTAAACCAGATTCCTTTGTTACACCAGATGTGCCCATAAGTAAATGTATATGGTGATAGCGTAACTATATTACTATTCATTAATTCATGCTTGCATTCTATGTGGCTCGCAGGAAAATTGAAATTTTGAAAAATGGTGTGTGTATGTGCTGTGTGTGCGTATAATCAAAAGATAAACTAACTAAAAACAGATTAAGCTCTGGCGGGACCCCTGGCTTGTAAACCTTGGAGTGGAGAAGGGGACCTTATGGGTACAAAAATGATCATAAGGCCCTTTAACATGGATCTAGCGCTGCTACTGAGGATAGCATGTCAGACCATTCTTAGAAGGATCTGTGTATTCTTGGCGCATACCATTGCGTGTTTACTTAATTTATGTAGAACATTTGCCAAGTTAAAGCGTCGTTATCACTGGCTCGACTTAAATGGTCGCGTTGAAACCATTTAGGACGTTCTAGATGACATGAAGTTAATAAAGCGGCGCCGCTTTTGCTTGGAGTCTCGTAACCTTGTTTGAAAATCATAACAATTCTACAAATTTACACATTGTATATTTCTTTAAAAGAATGTAGAAGAAGAAATGAGAATGCTCAGATGAGCTGGTGGCGTAACACTCCTGAATCAAGCACAAAACAATACATTCGTGGTATCTTCAAGGTGAGATCAATACCAGACAAGCTAGAGGAGAGCCGCCTCCGTTGGTATCGCAATGTCATGAAGCGACTATCCGGCCACATGAAGAGAAAGGCAATGGAGATGGTTGAAAAGCCGAGATCTCGTCGCAGAAGACCCCAACATACTTGGATGGGGCTTATAAATAGAAATCTTAAAGACGCCCAAATACAACCAAGGATGGTCCAGGACAGAATGCGACGTCGCGTTAGGAGAGCCGACCCCAAGTAGATGGGATAAAGGCTAGGAAGAAGAAGAATCTTATGGATTACAGCTGAATTGTTGACAATGCATAGTGTATATTATCATAGTAGTCCGATGCCGCATTGCTCCTGATTAGAATCTGCTCGACAGATGAAACTCTCGCTCACATGGCAGCGGCATCAAGACGTGACTAATTTTTTTATAGTGTGGGGAGGTAAACGAGCAATTGGAGTAATTTTCATGACTACCGACACCCACAGACCGTATAGAGGCTATACAGATGCGCTGCCCCCCGTCCTCCTCCTCCATCCACGGGCCTTCGGCTACTTACACACCACACGAAACGCTACAGCACGGCTGTCACTTTACGCCGGTCTCGTGTAAGGGAGAGGTACCTCCCCGGTCGTGCCGACCTAATTCGGCCACATGCTTGCATGCAGCGTGATACTACCTCCAGCTAATTATGACTATATCGCTGTTACGTTTAATGAAATTGAAGGGACTGCTGGGTGGGATAGGAACTTAAGTTTTAGTGTCGTCCTCCTTCATTCCATCCACCCGATTGGCTACCGGCTTCTCAGATACTGCACGAAACGCGAGAACATAGCTAACATATTTAGGGTGGTCTCGTGTGAGGTTCCTGCAACGCAGCATACTATAAACATTCATTTCATTTATTTATTTTAACACAAAAATGTATTGTTTGATTTTGAAAAACACCACGAGATACCCAAGGACGTTAAAAAAAGGTTTTTTTTATCTTAGAGATATCTACTTATTATAACAAGTACCTACAAATAGCCTGTGAGGGTAAGAATTTATAATAAAAAAGGTCTCAAGGTGCGACATGCGGTAGAATGTTAAGAATTTGCCCATTTTACGGCTGTGCACGGGACCCCTAAATGCTATTCGTTAATTCGATTATATCGTTTACCCCGCGTTACGGAGATATGCGGGACAGGACTCACGGACACCTGGCGGACTTCACGCTTCACCAGTTTAAATAACACCATTGTTTATAAATTATGGGTTTATTTGTTTACATTGTTTGGTGTCGACAAAGGGTATAGTCAATCAATAATATTTATTAAAAAAATTCTATAGGAACCAATGTTATAAAGATGTAAATTTTTAACTTCGTTTATAGGAAAAGTGTTTTGTTGTTTTGTTGAAAACGAAAGCTATTCAGGTGTAACCTAAGCTAAGCTATATTTTATTACTAATAGTTTGAACTCCGTGGAAATCCCAAGTGAATTTAATTCCCAAAAACAAACATTCCCAATGACAACACGAAAACGAACACGTACCATATTGGTACGTGTTCGGCAGTGGACGTTGATGTCAGCAGACGAACGATGATGATGAACTAAATACATTTTAGCTAACATGGGCAGGTCATGTTGCTCTCGGAACCGAGAACCGCTGGGGAAGAGGTTCTCGAGTGGCGGCCTCGCTCCGGAAGGCAGAGTCCAACCCGGTGGACTGACGACTTGGTTAAGGTGGCGGGGAGCCGGATGCAAGTTGCTCTTCACCGTGACCTTATGGGGCAGTGAACGTTCTCCTGCTGATGATGTAATGATGACGGTATTTAATACTTATGATGATAATTATGCCTGGGCGCTATGCTATGGACCAAAAATAGTTATTGGGATTTTTCAATTTCTAATAACAATCCGGAGTTAAGAAGTTGGCGGTGTTACACCCCCGTGCTTCGGAAAGCTTGTTAAGCCGTCGGTCCTGCGCCTGATGTCTCTCTGGTCGTGTCGGTTTGCTGTCCCATCGGAATAGGAGAATGAGGGAGTACAGAGTGCACTTATGTCTGCGCACTCACTTGTGCACTATAATATGTCCTGCGCGGATGGCTTGTCCTATAGAGACGGCCGCCGTAGCCTTAATCGGCTAGGACGACATTATTATTATGATAATAATTATCATTTGTCACTTTGGATTTAAGATCATGATTGCTCCATCCCTGATTGCGACTATCAAGCTTCTCCAACTCAACACCTGATGACGGTATGCAGGTATCCTGTGCATATGCACAAAGTATTGCAAACAGATATGGCTTGTATTTTCGCTCTATTAAAGTGAAGGCGAAAGAAGGAAAATTGCCTGCATAACTGTATAGACTATGAAAGTGTTTATTTGTGATGGTTTAGTCACCATAAGGCGCCGAGTTCTTGTTTGCACAACGTCCAAAAAATAAGACGAACAGACCAGTAACTTGCCATTTCTTTAATTTGATTCAGAAGTATTCATTATGCTATTTAGAATAGCTAGTAAGAAATAAACCGAAAAAAGTCCTAAAAATCTAATTTCATTCAATCATATCTCGTCAACCTGTACATGAAATATGAATGGAACCTTCTAGACGTTGCCTTATAAGGCAGCTAATAGAAATGCACGCTCAACACTAAATGATCACTATCACGCAAGCCGTTCCGATGAACGGAACCGGCGCGGAAGTGACGTCACGCGCGGCGCCGACATCCGCTCGTATCCCTCAGGTCACCTGTGCCTCCCTCCCCTCCCCCTGGCTCCAAACCATTTATCAACACTATTGTCCCGGTCGCCGGCGGGACTGGCTTTACCACTTATGAACTAATTTTTATTGATGGTTTCAACGAAAAATGAATTCGAGGGGATGTTTAAGTTCAAACGTGATGTATTTGTTCATACGTGATTTTTATTGTGTATGTGCTTTTAATAGTCAGTGAAATGATGCATTGGCACAAATATATTTCCAGGTCGTAATGTAGAATAATATAATATATTATTACCCTTAGAAAATGTAGATGTGGGCGAAACCTCAAATCACACCTAGTAGGAGTAAATGAAGAATTATATGTACTTATAGTTATATGTACCTCGTGGCTTTTTATACTTATGAGGGCAAAACCGCAGCTAGAGCCAGTAGGTAAATACATACGTCCATTTATATCGAATCGAATCGAAAGTCCTTGGCGCCTGCTCGTTTACGCTCCGACACAGCAACAGTAACTTTTACCTAGTACCCACCTAGAGCTACCATCCGTCGGGGATTTCTCGGATTTGTCCTAGTTTGAAGGGCGTCCGGGGGCCGGTAGGGGTTTTGAAAACTACAATAACCCGCGTTCATGAAGGCTCGGCAAAATACTTTTTCTGAGATGGGAAGAAAAATTATTTCGCTCAAATGTACGAGATTTTTGCCTCGTTTATTCGGCATCGACAATTTAGGTAATTGCAGCCCTATACCTGTCTATAGGTATATGTTAGTATGTTGGTAAAAGTATACGAATGCGAACAAAGCAAATGCATTTCATTTGTATTTTTAACAGTTTGACAGATTCTGTTACAGATCAGTGAGACATAACAATAACATCACGTGTACTGATCTCACAGCACTTGTGTAATTCGCGCTTGTGCATAAATAAATATCAGAATTGTGTCGTCGCCTCGCAAGTTACAAGTCGTCTGGTTCGTGTTGGATGTCAGCACTCAGCTGAGGATCGGCCGTCTTTCAGTTCATCGCAAGGTTGAAGACTAGACTTTAATAATACTTATTATAAGCAAAAAGTCACAATGCTTTGTTCCACTAATGATTGGAGGTTAGTATTGTGACGTTTGGTAAGATTTTTCGTAAAACGTAGTACCTCTGTATTGCAGCCGAATTGGGCTGGCACGTACTGGGAGGTCACCTCTGGTTTACACGATATCTGCGTAATGTGCCAGTTGTGTCGTTTCATGCAGTTTGTAAGTAGCCGGTGACCCGTGGAGTTAAAGAAGGGCGGAGAGCAACGCATCTGTATAAACTCTATGCGGAGGTCTTTGGCGTCTGTAGTCGTGGAAATGGCTGGGACTAACATAAAAAACTAATAGGTAGGAATTATACGCATAGTTTTTTTTTTTAAGGTATAGGGGGGGCAAACGAGCAGTTGTAGCCATTTTCATGACTACCGACGCCCATAGTAGGTGTAAAGCATAATATATCTCTCGCCCATCATCAGATGACTCGGTAGCTCGCGGTAGATGATAATGCGGTTCCTTATTATTATCATCATTCATCAGCATTTATCCATCCACTTTACGATAAACGAACGAGATCGAGATCTTCGAAAACGAACGTTATTAGCAAAAGTAGGTGAAAACACAATCTGACCAAGCAGGGTCACAAGTGCGCGGTCCCTGGGGCAACAAGGGCGTCTTATATGAGGGCTCTTCACCTTTTATTACCTACAAAGTATAGAGCAACAATTTCATATTTCGGCCAGACACAGAATTAACCTAAATTGTGATTCTTCTAAAATCCTAGAGCTATATGCGTGCTTTTCTGATTGTCTTGTGTTACGGGTAGAGATTTTAAAATTTGTATTCTGTGAATATCTTATATCTAATTATATATTTATTTTTGTACGAAAAAAAAATTGCTAATTATGAAAAGTCATAGAGCAAATGTTGTAAAAGATGTTAGCTATCTACATCTGAGAACTTGATGCTGTTTTGAAAATAACTCTGTATATTAATTGCATGGACCTGCTCGATGTTTAGCCACTCATATATAGACTACTACTTTTTCACCCTCATAACTAAACAATAATTTAAATAGCATCCGCCAAAATAAACCTTATTACATTTAAAACTTACCAAAAAATGTTGTACTTAGCTGATTAGTCAGTTATAAATTTGGGAGTCCGCCCGGATTACGGCTGGAAGTGGGCCAGGGAATAAAAAGTGAACCAGATTGTGTAAGTAGCTTAGAACTGGGTCGGTTGGTCCTTGGGCACTTGCTAATGCGAGGCTAGACCGAGGATTTAACAGTTTTCATGAGCTATGAATTTATTATCTGTCCTTGGGGTATGTGCAATATGTAATTTTATGCTCTTAATTACAATACATACAGACAGATATATATAAAGACACAAGACAAAGCGAAGAGACAAGTAGTAGCGTTTCCCCGGGATTTCTGATGATTTTATCAAATGATATATCGTAGTTGTACCGCTGTCCATCCTGAAAACATGAGAGTAGCAGCGGTAGAAAAATGTGGGGGCCAAGTACGATTTAAAAAAAATAGTCAAATACTCAAATACAAATATGACTTGCTGTATTGCGATCAAAAGAGAGATGGTGGTGAAGTACATTTTTTTAGGGGCTTTACACTTAACGGAAAGAGTAGTGACTCTTTCCCACCGCTGCTACTCTTGTGTCGCCAGTATCAACAGCGGCAACCAGAACGACCCTTTATTTTTAATCAGAAGAAAACAGGAGTAGGAAAAAATTACAATTTTCCACTTTGACTGGGGCAGCCGGCGGCACTCAGGGAGACTTTTACAAGCCAAAAAATACAAATTTATGCATTCGCCTTTATACATCCACTGCAGAAAGACCTTTCATAGAAAATCACCCAACCGCCGGTTCAATTAATATCTCAAAGTGGCAGCTATGCTCGTGCTTCTCACGATTTGTGAGTTTCCGATGGATCTTTTTTGGCGATAAGAGAAGAGGGCAACGTGAGCATACCAACTATGCAGATGTCTGTGGGCGCCGATATTATCCAATGGTTCCGACTCGTTTACCCAGTTTTATACAAGAACTACATTAAAGTACAAGGTACAAAGCGAATATTTCCATGAAAATATAAACAGACTGAGCTAAATTATTCCCGGTGCGATGATCAAGAGTTTGAACCCCGAGGGCGGACTTGTAAATATTTTACCCAGGAGCGCTTTGCTAGCAAATTGAGAGTTTAATAATGAAACGTTTTCAGCGAGGCTTGGATGTGCTCGTGATCGACTCAAGTAAAGCAACTCACTACGTGTTTGGGGCTGGACCGGTGACCGTTTTTCATGATGTTGTAAGTGAAGAATCATTGGTACTTGACATAATCTTATTGAACCTCCTTTTTGTCTCAGAGCCTTTTACCAGTCAATTACGATGTTGTTAAGCTAGAAAGAACATAAGCAAGAACCATCCAACTAATATGGTGAATGTTTCTATGATCTATGGAATCTTGGGAATGTAATTCATTATGATCAATTTTATTATTACTGCATTACCTACTCGGAAAGGGAGCGTAAACGTAACGCCTCCGCTTTTGAAGACGAGGCGGTTACCTTACTCTTCCCATTAGTGTACGTTGCAGTATAGAGTTTCATACAAAGAATACTGGCCGGCTGGATGTGATACGGTTACGACCCCTTTCCGAGTTGATAAGTGTGCGATGACCAATACTGTCTGTCTGATACCACGAACCAATATTGCAGCTGAATCAGTTCGACACGACCGGGTTTTTCACACTCCCGCAGCGGGGTAAGTTATTTGTGTAACAAGTGTTCGTGCTGAAGTCTATAGAAGTGGGTAAGTAGGAAAAGGCTCAAACTGTTCGTTTGTTCCGCTAAACAAAAAAGCAATCACTTTATTACAAGAAGAATAACTAATTGATTAAAGAAGAGAAAGAGATGCGGTGCTGGTGTTATTAGATAAGAGTTTCTCAAAGTGGGAGCAACTGGGGAAACCGTCATTGAAACATGACTTCCGTAACAAAATGTGTCCAGGATTATCTACGCACCAGTACAAATGTATCCATTGAGTATAATGTTCACACGTTCTAAATAAGAGCTTAAATGCTTAATGTACACACATGGCTGGTTCTCTACTAACGCCAACCATGTCCTGTACAATAAGTTAAGTCGGTTAAACCGACGAATTTCATGCTGTTTGCCAGAACAGTCCATCGGCAGTAGGCGTAGCATTTTTTAATAGCATAGGGGGGCAAACGAGCAATCGGAACCTTTTGATTACTACCGACGCCCGTGGACATTCGCGTGATTGTTACGCAGATGCGTTGCCCTCCTATCATCCCC
>LUGF01038945.1:121022-138143 GCA_001625245.1 Calycopis cecrops | reverse complement strand
GTAAAGAGTGGCGAGTCCGATTTATGCATTGGTGGCGTGCTCCTTTGGGTTACTGGGACCAGGGGTACGGATGGGAACATGTCCCCTATGCACGGTGCAACTTCTTAGTAGGGACTGTCAGAGGCAGCCGGACAGTCTCCAAGGAAAAGAAAACTGGCCTGTTGGCCGAGGCCAGCCTGTTACTGGAGGGATTCTGTTGCTTGCAGATCCGGGACCCTCAGGGACGCGCAGGGGTTTAGTCGGTATTCCAGCCCAGTCCAATTCGTATGGCACTGGGCACTACCTGTTATTCTATTGTTTAGTTTAGTTTCTCTAGTAACACATTGTCCGCGCTGCGGTTGCGTCGACCTTACCGTCCATATTGTAACACCTATCACTAGTTATTCGTGTTTCTGCTATTGTGGTTAAATATCTAATACCTTTGGTGTGTCTGTCAGTTTGTCTGTAGCTGCGGTCACAGCAGGTCAATCACGACTGGTGCACCGTGGCGAAACATTGTATGTATATAGTTTTTTGACGTTTTTGTACATGCTGTAGCTGTTTCACCCGTCTCGTGAATGAACTTCACTCATCTGTTTCATCCCCTTAAAAGTCCTATTTAAGAGACCTTCATGGAGTCATACAGAACAACTTTGCTAAACATCACACACGACGACAGACATCCGCAACATCAGTGGTTTCGCATATATATAGTGTTACCGGCCTTTTATAGATTTACACTCTTCTTGGATAGTTTATTATTTTTTTAATAGGCATTCTTATACTGAAGTCATATCTTTTTTCTCTTATCTTTTATCTATCTTATATCTTCTAATTCACTTAGCCAATGCGACTGCAATGCAAGATTAGAATACTTTTTTGGAGATCTAACAAATCATTTTATAATCAAGTACATAGTATGTAAATGTTCACTTGCAAAAGGAAATTCTTATTTTAAAAACACATTTGTCTTTTATATCCATAAGCATGACCAGTCATCTTAATTGTAATTACTTTATGGGTTTTTACACGATAAAATATTAAAGGCCAAAATATATACCTACCTTTTACTCGCCGTTTCGACTCGGTTACACCAGCCGTGGTAACCCAGTCGAAACGTCGAGCAAATGGTATATATTTTGGCCTTTAATATTTTATCGTGTAAAAACCAGTAAAGTAATTACAATATGTGCCGAAAGTCTCAAACAAGTATCAGGCATCTTAAATCAAAAGTTATCACAGTAGAACAAGAGGCTTAGTTCTCAAGGATGGAAACATCTCTCCGTTGCCCTCAATACCACAGCTCAATATGTCAACTCCATTGTACTATTGTGAATCAATATCTGACGCCGGCGTCTTGCCCCGTGCAGCGAGGGAATACGGGCCAGAACAACAGGAAGCTGATGGGGGAAATATGCATATTGAGTTGGGATATCGTTGTTTTTTTATATGATAGGAGAAAATAAGGTATTTCTATTTTATAATATAGGACAAAGAGGCCATTAGAGTCATTTGGGAAATACCCACCCTCATTGACATGTGCATTTGCGTTGTCTTTCTCACCCATCCCACCGGCTCAACGGTTACTCATAAAATGCAGGAATCGCGAAAGCGTAGCCATCGTAGGTCGCGCCATCCCAATTCGGCTGCAGTGCAGCATGCACTGCTTACTGCAATCTGCATAGGTTATATCATTCGTCTTACTTAAAACATAGTGAAGTAAGTTTAGTTAGTAGATAAGTAACGTTTAGTAAGAGGGTGCAGGGAGGTGCATGGAACATGCAGTATGGCACTAGCCATACTGCATGTTCCATGCACCCGAATTGGGCCGGCACGGAGGTACCTCTCGCTTACACGAGACCGGCTTAAAGTGACACCAGTGCTGTCGCATTTCGTGTGGTGTGTAAGTAGCCGGTGGCTCATGGAGGTGGGAGGTGAAAGGAGAGCAGCGCATCGGTACAGAGGATGTCCATGTCCATGGCAGACATGAAAATGGCTCCGACTGCACGTTTATCCCACTACTATAAAGAAGAAAACCGGATTCTGACCGGATTTTGAGATACATCCATATTTCCCGAGGTGTAGAGTGCAACAACATTCAAGCCCGAGATAACGAGAGTTGTACCTAGTGCTTATATAAAATTACAAATTACAAAGTAGCTTTTCTTAATATACCCTGCGAGACATAGCAACGTTCGCAGCGTTCCCTTTTTCTTTGATTTTCATTTAAAAACTGCAAATCTACTTAAGTCTTGTTAGACTGTGGGCCAGTCCAACCCCAAATACTATATTTATTATGAAATATTGCCGTTTTATGACATTAATATCAACAATAGCACTTTCCTCTTCCTTGTTTATCTGATGCTTCAGATTTATTGGCCTTTATAAATCAAATCCACCCCCGTGCGGCCTTTACTCCCACTGTAATTCGTTTCTCAACTTCGAACGTCATATAACACTTGTAGAATAATTGTGAATGAATGTTCGTGAACTGTTCTTAAAATATAATTTCTAAACAGATTCTTAGGTTATAAAACCTGCATATTATACTTACTGGAGTAAGTATTACTACGTGATGATTGATTATTATTCAATCTGTGAATCAGGATATGTCTGAGACAAAATACTTATTATGTATTATTGAAATAAAAATTGTATGAGTGTGATTATAACACGCACATATATTATTTATGTTATGTATCTGAAACCTAATCATGATGTTTAACGAACTCTTCCTAACCTTAAATGGAAAGAATGCTCACAGTTTCATCACATGGTTAGCACACATTTAACGAAGAAGAAAGAACACGAAGTAGACATATTACTTACACTGTTCGAACAGATGCGCCACACAACGTTCGAACCCATTACGTATAATTGGGTGTCGGGTTGCAATAACTTGTGTTAATTGACGTAGCATGTACTACTAATTACATCAGTCTACGATTATAATATACACACTGAAACCCAATCAGACCTTTCGCTTCTCTGTCCGAAATAGAAAACTAACTTTTTTTGTTCAATTACTAACCGTGAATTCAATGTAAATGTTTTATCGGGTTTTCGAAATCAAAATCAAAATATTTTTTATAGAATTTAAAAAATTGCTTTTTGAACGTTAAAATTTTCATCTACCACCGGCTCAACCCTAGAGTTAAAGTTAGAATACTATACCTAGTATTTCGTGTTATATTTTCACTTACAATTTTGTAGATATAGAGTATAGACTATGTAAAGCTACATCTTAAAGCATCGCTTTATTTAGCGCTATCTAAACACACTCTAGTACAGTGTCGCAAGACTAAGGTTCAAAAAGTTTTAGGCCTTATCTCGAGTTTATTTATTTATTGTACATTAGTGTCTTTGTCTAAGGAATTTAGACGGTCGTAATAACATGGCACAATAGTGTTTCGTGCCAAGTTATCACCACATAATTCTTTTCAAAATATTCAAAACAATCCTTTTAACTCTTAAAAGTCAGATGTGCCTACGATCTTTTCACCACTGCACTAATATCGTTATTCGTCAAACAAATACCACAAATTCCTAACGGAAGATCTATACGCCTTTTAAAGATATAATCGCTCCTGTATTAGCTGGGTGTACAAATTGGTCTATTTCGGTTATAAATACATTTGATTGCTCGAGTGCGTGTAGAAATAAAACAGGTGAACCTCAGCACGTGGTTGTGTTATCAAATAGATGCGAGATTGCATCTCCACCGTATAATATGATACGCGGTATTTTATTGGAAATTCAAACCGTAACTTGTTGTCTCTAGTTTATGTTCCGTGTACAGACATATTTCGTACCATGTACAGACGCTATACGTGATGATTAAAAATTAAAAATTTAAGCGGCGTTCTCTGTGCGTTAAAAAAAAATATTTCATTTCTAAATCTGTTCTATCGTGTCTCAAAATCTTAGATTTAGATTAACAATTCCATAAACATATAACTTAATCTCCCCTTTAAATAGTCCCTACTCCAACTTTGGGACCGTGAAATGGGGTCAGGTTCCCATCATGACTTCTAATCCCAATGCTCCAAAGGACAGGTGGAGGACGTCCCAGGTGAGCAGTATCTTCGGGGGGTCTACCATCTTTTTTTAAATATTCTTTTTTCTTTTCCTTTACTATTTAAAGCAGTCGGGTTTTTTGTTCTTTTAATATTTATTTTAATTAATGTGTCTTGTAGCAGTTTTAGTATTTCTTCTATTGGTAATAAATACGTAAGCGGATATGCTTGATTTTCGCCCACAAGATTTGGCTACGTAAATCAATGACTACCTTTCATAATAGAAGCATATTCTTTCAATCAACATCATTCTAAACTGTATCTAATCTGACAGCCATATTAGATCATAGCGCGGTAATATCTACAAATAAGATTAGAGCGTGTTGTAAGTAATAATACCCCAAGTGAGGTGGCAGGAGTGACACCCGACACTAATTCTCGAGACTATAGACGCGACGCTCTACGAAAGCCTCTTATAATGAGGAAGTATTATTTCCTTATTATTGACTTGCTTGTAAGTTTTCTACAAAGTTGACTATGGCTTTGGGGAAAATGTCACTCTATACAATTTACAAGCTATGTACAGGCCGGTTAAAGACCAGCTATGTAGAGATGAGCCCTTATCACAACACGTCATGTTTATGTTTCATGTCTTATGTGAGGAAAATTTCATATGAGGAACGGTACACAATCAAATTTTTAATATGCCGGTAAACTGTTATATTAAATATTTAAAATCAAGTTTAAAATGTTCTACTTACATATTTTTCAAAGAAATAACATACATATTAGAAATTCAAATCTGATTTAAATTCTTTCATTTACGAACTAACTGTTACATAAAATATCAAAGGTCAGTACATATTTAAATTTTCAATGTGATGAAAAAGTATTTAAGTTTGTTTATGAATACAAAAATCACAAAACTTCACAGATTATCCACATTGTAGACGATACAACAGATTTATACATTATTACTTCGTCTATGAAACACATTTGAAATTGGAATTCCATTCAAATTCTTCCATAGAACTACGTTTAAAACAGCTCTGTAAAAGATTCATTGCAATAAAGACAATGGAAAAACAATTGCAGACCCGAGTTCACCGATTAATCCAGGAATAGTCGAGGGCCGCTCGTTTTATTTGTTTTCGTGAACGGCTGCTGGAATGTGATTACGTCAAATATTTGCGATGGAAATTCGCTTTAGATCTTCATCTATGTACGGTGTACACAAAGGGTACGTCCGTTTTAATGTAGTCCATCACATATCTTTTTTTCTGGGAGTTTTCGATTTATGGTGTGTTACATAAAAACGTTTTTATGTGATCTATGTATTTTATATTTGAATACAATACAATTACATAATAAAGTTTTCTATTTTGGTTCTATAGTATATAAAGAAAAAAAATCACATCAAACATTTAGTAAGAGGTAGTGCCACGCTGCATGCAGCCGCATTGGGCCGGCACGACCGGGAAGGTGTCTCTAGCTTACACGACACCGCCGTAAAGTGACAGCTGTGCTGTGTCTCCTTACGAGTGGTATATAAGTAGCCTGTAGCCTATGCAGGAGGGCGGAAGATGGAAGGCAACGCATCTGTGTGGCCTCTGTGCGGATGTCTATGGGCGTCGGTAGTCATGAAAACGGCTCCGACTGCTCGTTTGCCCCTTGTACTATAAAAAACAGGTGTAATATGGTGAAGAAATCAGACGAGAATGCAGCAAAAGCATAAGGCACTATGCGTAGCTGATCCCGCCTTGACCATGTCGCACAACTTCAACTTTGGAGAAGGCTGATCTAAGAAGTTTCATTACATCCCCTTTTTTTGTATTTCTATTTTTCTCCGTACCCTAAATTTGGAAGTTAAAAGTGGAATTTGTTCTCTAAACACTACATAATCTAAAAGCCGTCAAACAAACTAAAATTCCATGCTACTAATAATCTTAATTTAATTATTTAAATTTCGATTGTTCTCATGATCTAAATTTACATTGTTTAATTTGAAATTGTATTGATATTTATTTCATTGTACATAAGGTTCAATATTTCACTAATACCTAAATGGTTTCCGTCGGCGCGGCGCCATCTTGAAAGAGTTGTCAACATATAAGAGGAATCTGTTTGATCAGCGGAGCGAATCTCCTCGAGTATCGGTATTTACCAATTTGTAATTTCCATCAAAGTTCATCGAAATTCCAGAATACATTATTGTATATTCTTTTGATAAGTTCCTTTGTAGTGAATTTTATATTCTTTTGATGAGTTCCTTTGTTTCTTTTCGGAGAAGATCACAAAAATATAAGAGTGTAATATTACACTCAGTGCTACTCGCTAGTTCAGTCTGTGTTGGTTTGAACTTGGCTTGACACGCCCCCGTGTGTCTAGAAAATGTTAGCCTTTTGATAGAGACAAGCTGACGCGTCTAGACGATATTATGTGTGCTGTTATATTTTATAGCATCGACTACGGACACCCATTAATACCCATTATGAAGATGCGTTGTCTCTCCTCATCCCTACCTAACGGACCATCGACTAATTCCAACTTCACTTTGAAACTGTATCATTTGACCGAGATTCACCTCCCCGGTCGTGGACCTATTCCGGTCCAATGTACAGCCTCTTTTAAAAATATAAATGAACTCTCCTTATTGCTCGGCCGTCACGTCTGGGCAGATATAAGGCTTTACCCTGCTCTCGGCGGTGCCCGGTCAGTGGGCACGGCGCCGAGGACCTTGAGCTCTGTCACTGAACACTGAACACGTCGGTCACTGGACACACGATCTATTTCCTACTTACTAGTTACAACTACTCAAGTTTATATGAATTTCATACACTTGATTAACCTTTTTTTTTTTTTTTAGATAGAATCTATGCTGAGTGCAGCTTCATCGATATGAGTGGCGAGCCCCTATGGTAAGCTCAAGCCACTGTATTTGTGTTCGATGAGGGGGCAGACCCCCCCTTCTTCCCCAGTACTGGGGGTAGGCATACCGGACTTTTGCGATTAATAGGCAAACTATTATTATCTTGGCCGAGGACAGAACTTGATTAACCCTGTTCATTATATTCTATGGTAAACCATGTATTGTATGTGGATTTAATTAGACTGCATCGTGGTCATAGCAGAGATAGAGATACCGGGTTCGATCCCCGGGTAGGGCCAAAGACAGTTATTGTGTCGAGTCGGGAAGTGTGGCACCACCGTGCTTTTGAAGCCACGTTATATCGCCGGCATATAAAAATGAGGGAATATATATTGCACTTGTCTGCGCACACTGTGCACCATAATATGGCCTGCGCGGTTGTCGAATTTCAGCTAGAAGGATTTCATTGTTTTATTACTGGTTTCGTTGGTGTAGGTACTGTCAAGGTACTGTCATAATCATCCGCATCGTCAGCGTTCATCCACCCACTGCCCACACATCATAGCCATCGATCTCTTTTTAGGGTTCCGTATCTCAAAGAGACAAAACGGAACCCTTATAGGATCGCTTTGTTGTCCGTCTGTCTGTACGTCTGTCAAGACCTTTTTCTCTTAAACGCGTGAAGGGATTAAGCTGAAATTTTTGTCAAATTCGGAGGTCAGTTACGTCTTGAGGCCTTGAGAAAATCACACTTCTAAGATAACGCAATAAAAAGTTATAGACATTTATGCACAAATTTTGTATGAAAGCGCACTTTTTCGAAAATTTATAGGGTACTTCCCGTTGAGCTAGAATTCTGAAATTTGGCAAGAAGTAAGACCTTACGGTATACATATAGGAATAAATCTAAAAATTGGTAAATAAAATTTATATCACTGGAAAAATCATTACCAACTTATGCATGTAGTTCGTTTCATACTAAATGTATGCAAGCACCCGCATATATAAGTTTGTCAACTTGTCGCAGGGAAGTGTAATTTTCTCAACGTCTATTACTTTTGCTCATACCTCCCGTTCCTACGGAACCCTCGGTGTGCGAGTCCGACTCGCACTTGGCCTGTTTTTATTTTATGGTATAAGAGGCCCACGACTACCGACGCCCATAGCCTAGAGACAAACAGATGCGTTGCCCTCCATCCTCCTCCCACCTCCATGGGTCACTGGCTACCTTGACACTGCACGGAACACGACAGCACAGCTGTCACATTACGCCGGTGTTGTGTAGGCGAGAGGTTCCTCCCTTCTCGTGCGGCCCAATTAAGCGACATGCATGCATGCAGCGTTGCACTACCTCTTCTCTATGATTATTATCGTCAAGATGGCCGATCACCACTTAACATTCAAATGACCAATTCTTACAAGGATGAATCGACTCTCATTTTCTCCTATGCGATTATGAATGAAGAATGGTAACAGTGTATACCTACTACGCTATACTGCGACGGCTGTTATCATGTCCCGAATATTCTGATAGCCTCTGACTCGCGGAGATGTGTCATGTGGGTCTGTGTGCCTCGTAACTAGACAACCCGGCCACTACATTATCTGTACACGTCTCGTTAGTCGAGTGGTTAACGTGTTCCGTTGTGGGTTAGAATCCCGGATTTAGCCACAGGAGTTTTTTAAAGTTTTTTCTCACTTCGTACTCGCTGTATTGTAGCTGATCGCCGACTATGGCCGGCCGGGGTCATTCACCCCGTGTTCGGTGTAGCCGCCCGGTACAAAGAGTGATAACATTTTTGCGTTATTTAACTTGTTTGAAAAAAGTATTTTCGTATACTTGTCGTAAACTTTTTTTTAATAGCTTCGGATTAACTGTAGGCACTTATAGTATATGTGGTTTCATTTAATACCTCTCGCTCTTACCAACCCTGTAGCTTATTACTCTGGTATCATGTGTGCGAAAAGAAGCAAAGTCATCACCAAAGGACCACCAGTGTTCACTGGTACATATTTCAAAAACAAATACTCAAGGCACCAAGCTATAGTTAGCACGAATGGCCCATTTCCCTGGAGGCCCAGTTACGTCTGCATTCTGCACACAATCCGAGCCACACCCCCAGGGGATAGAGAGGAAGGACGTGTACGGTGTACATAATAATAGGAACCTCACAGCCACAAGATCTGCGGCCACGTCCATTGAAGAAATTCATTCAATTACTTTATGTAGGTTGGTTTAGTTACCTTCTGTGTCATTAGTAATCTACATATTATGTATGTATATATTAAAGGCAAACCAGACTTACTTATAATATATCATCGCACAACCAAAACTACTGTACCTAGAAACTTTGGTACGGGGCTTCTATTCAGAAGGGATTTTTATTCACGAAAACTATTTTTATAAAGGTACTTTGCAATGATATTTAATTTGCCTACTTTCCAGCGTAGCCAACTGCGATTAAATTCCCAATCAAACTATTACATGTAAATCGTCAAACAATAAAAGTAATTATTATAATAATTTATCTATAGACTATAGCCAGAGATACCGTTTTTAAGAACGTGTATACTAATAGTAGGAAGGCTCGCGCTTGCACCAATCAAACCGTCACTGAATAGTAATTACTAATTACATCCATCACCTGAGTAACGGTTCTGTTGAACTCAAAGTTAACTCGCATGCGCGCGCGCAGACCATTTCATCAAATAATGTTCAGACAAGTGTTATACATGGTAGCCACTGAACAAGTCGCTGTCGAAATTATTTGAAAATATGAAATTAAAAAAAACACACAATGTGAGATAAACAGGGCGCGGAGTCTGAAATTAATGGAATTGTTTTATTAAGCCTTCTGGGACTTCCGTTTACTATGAGATAAAATAAGTTAAGTGTGAGACGAGGTAAACCGTGTCTCCGCAAGTTATAAACCTAGGTAATAATCTTCAAAATCTAACATAACCTAGTCGCAATAATTAGATCAATATAATGCTGAATATGAACCTTGTGATGTTCATGTAATGGGTAGGTAGAAGAAAGACCCCCAGAAGATACTGCTACCTTGCCGCGGTGGAGGGGCTTGCGTGCCTCTATGATCCCCAAGGCTATGCCGGACAGGCCTGTCCATACCGGACAGGCTTGGGAGGAGAAGCCAGACTAAGAGCAGCTTAGCTGGGAAGACCTCCACCCGTCCCTTGAATCAGCAAATGGCGGCGTGGATTAGGACGACCGGCGTGGCGTGCTCCGTTCGAACACTGGGACCAGGGGTCAGCAACCTGACCCCATTGCACGATCCCTATATTGTAGTAGAGACTAATCAAAAGCAGCTGGACAGTCCCCAAGGCCATTCACCGAGGCCAGCCTGTCGCTAGAGGGACCCTGTTGCTTGTAGATCCGGGGCCCTCCAATTATAGCGGCTGAAGGCAGCAGCAGGGGTTTAGTCGATAGGGGCAACTCAATTGCAGAGCCCGACACTGTACTCGGTAGAGCCACCCGGACTCCTGGGTAGCGTACGTAAAGGTAATCTGCCATTCCCTGCGTTACAAAAAAAAAGGATAGAAGGATGCTAGTGCGACATCTCACAGTTGTGTCAGCTCTGTCGGATTGTCTTGCTTACTCCACATCAGTTATTCTCGTCAGAGAAACACGCCAGTTACTAAGACTAACATAATTATCTAATATCATACGATATGGATTTGTTTCATCTGCCTTATTATTGACACAAGATAACAAAAATTACACCTAAAATGGCTTTGAAGGACTACTGATGATGGTGTTTAAAACTCTGGTGCTATGTAACATAATCGCAGTGATAACAGTTACAGACGAGACCTAAATACCGCTGCAGGGGGACGCTCCACCCTCCACCCCGCCCCCAGCCGTAAGCACTGAGTACAGCGGGCTCTAGTCTAGACTTTGCGTGTGAACCAACTATTTTGATACTAACCGCCCTATCAAAATACTGAAACTCTAATATGGGGTAGTCTGGCGCCATTTTAATGGATACTATCACTGAGTTTGTTTCGCTGGTTTATATTGGGTTCGACGGATGGTATGATGATATAATTTTAACGTTCAATAAGTTATTTGAAAGAACCCTATTTAGGAATAAAAATATGTTATACATATAATACCATTGAGATTAAGAAAGCGCAGCTTTCAAAGTATCAGATGCAGACAACTAAATGAGGTACATTTTTAAGAGAGAGTCATAGTGAGAGGTAAAAGAGGGAGAGGGAGAGGTCTCCTCCTCGCAAGACTTCGGGTAAAGTTAAATTTAACGTAGGTAGGTAGCATAAGAGACATCCGCACAATTTCTACGCAGACGTTTTGCTTTCGTTTTCTCCTCCAGAACTCTATAGCCACACGAAATGCGACAACAGAGCTCTAAATTCATGCAGCACTTCGAGTCCTGCTGCTGATAGACCAGGAGTATCACACTGGCTGACCACAAGCGGCTATTTTTTGGATCAAACTTCCAAACCCACTTGAAACCGGTTGTTACCAGTTTAAACCATAACAAAGATTCACTTCAATATTCTGCGATGTAAGTTATAACCGATATTTCCCATATCCCACCATATCTTACCATATTAACATAATACTATGTACATATTTTTACACAACATTATTGTTATGCTTCATCGCTGCCACCCTTATTGACACCTATATTACTACTGTACTTTTATGCTATTCCAGATTGTAATAAAATTACAATATACAAATCCAATCGGCAATTTAGGTTATGATCGTTGACTGATCTCTTTAGGTGCCTATCCTTAGGTAAACCTCCCATTTTTTGATAGCTGAGCCCCAGCGAAACAAAATCACCGGGCAAAAAAATCAAGTCATCTACGGTAACACGAAACAAGTTTCACAAACTACATTCGTCCTAGAAAATATGTAAGCTCTAGTAATATGAAGGTCAATAAAAGAACGACATTTGGCATAATATAGGGCACCAAGTGAGAGTACACAGTAGTGCAGTGTTTCTCAAAGTAACTATTCACGTACCTCTATTATTAATAGCGAACTCTTTCACTCACGTTTATTTATAAGCATTATTTATTAAACAATATTTAAAAAAAGATAAAATCGATAGATAGGATAATGTTTTAGCACTAGAGAGAACATTAAATATTATTTTAAAATACATTCACAAAATATATAGCTCATGATTATCATTATTATCAATGCTGCTGCACCGTGCACGTAACTTTGATATTAACCTACCTAATTGATATTTTGTAAATGCGTACTCCTTGACTGAAAGGCGAACCCCTAACGGTACTAGCGCCCCACTTTGAGAAACCCTGTGTACAGCACAACTACAGCAAACCTCTCAGATGAGATACGGGTACGTACGTCAGGTGTTGCACACAATATATCGGCCGACCTGCTGGGAGCTCTGTACTCTACAGAAATATGTCCTACGACTTCAAGCGTGTGGAACGTTGAAGGGAATATGTTAAGTCATAAATTTGTTAAATTGCTAGTTGACAAAATTTTCACTGTCTTATTTCTAAGAGTTTTGAGAGAGATTGAATCTTAAAGTAAAAAGTAGTGTATGCTGCATGCATGCAGCCGAATAGGGCCGACACTACCGGGGAGGTACCTCTCTCTTACACGATACCGGCGGAAAGTGACAGATTCTAATATTAGAAGGGAACATATTCAAATATAATATGCCCCCTTCTAATATTAAAAACTTTATCACTGGTAGGTGTGCTTGTGTAGACCTTATTACGTTTTATGGTGTTTCTTAAAAGATTCGCTTTGTTTCTCTTCAAAATGCTATTCCGAGATAAGAAACTTTAGTTAAGAAACCACATCTCAAATACCTACCTAAGCACCTTCCCAGCCATTTCGTTGTAGTAATGGTAACGAAATTTAAATTTTTATTAATGTTTTTATGTAAATTGTGTATTGTGAAAAAAAGTGTATTTCGTAAAATGAAGGAAACGCTTCTTCTTGTAAGAGGTGCCATTGCTACTTTCCAGCGGAATTGAGCCGGCAGAACTGGAGAGGTATCTTTCGCTCACAGAATACCAAAGAGGTCACAGTTATTTTTTTAAAGTTTACCGACGAGATTAAACATTTGCATAGAGGTTATGCAAATGAGATGCACTCCTTTCATTATCCCAATAATCCGAAAGAATAGCCGCCAATATCTGAGAGGGAGTTACCTCGAAGACTTTTTTTTTTATCGGGCTTTGGCCCACAACTCGTTCCCACCACTGCTACTCCTGTGTCGCCAGGATCGACAGCGGCAACCACACTTGACCCCTTGATATGATCGCAGGGAGCCCGAGGGAAAAGCTAAATCTGTCTTGGGACCCGCAACGAATTTAATCAGAAGAAAGTAGGAGATATAGGAAGTAATTCCAATTCCAATAAATTTCTAATTTACCTCAAAGACATGATAGAGGTAAAATATAATACAGGAGAAACAGGCACAATCGACTTACCTATAACTCAGAGGCGCTCTGAGATTGACAGCCGAGCCGCCTGGCATCGGCTGTCTCCCTCGCTCGCCCTCGTTCAAACTCGCGTAACTTCGGGAGTACGCTCCCAGCGCACAGTCACTCACGTTCACCAGTTCCACACTGTCATTCCACTCGGAGTCCAGATCGAAGCTCCACGTGGTATTGTCGAGGAACGACTGGTTCGTGGGCTCGTACACGCCGTTGTGTTGGGGGCTGGAGTATATGTAGACTCGGTCCAGCTCGGCGTCTCTCTCCGTGATGGGGGTCTGCCGGGTGGTATTGGTGAGGCGCTGGTAGTCTCCCGAGTACCAGGCTTCCAGCACCGCTATGTGGGTGTCGAGCTCGCGGCAGGTGAGCCGGAACTCGGCGTCGTGGCATCGCTGCTCCTCCACGATTTCTGGAAGGAGGATAATATTTAGTCTTATAGTCGTTTCACTGTAGAAGGTTGTTATAGTAAAGTACACACAGTTACACGATGCGTGACGAACGCTGACGTGTTTCGTGCTGTGTAAGTAGCCGGTGGCCCTCGGATGGGGGAGGAGGAAAGAGGGCGATTTCGGTAGTCATGAAAGTTTTACTATAAAAAAAGAAATACCGAAAAACCTGTATTACTATAAAATTCAGCTTATATCCAGGCAGTATGTAAACGAGCGTGCTAAAACCTTCCCAAACTTAAAAAAGTTAAAAGTGACGTGTCTAAAGCCCGAACCTTTTCTCTGAGATGAATCATCCCATGGGATCCTGTAGGAAGGTATAATCATCATATAAAATATGGATTCTAGTGTTCAAATTTTCTTTACAAGAGCCCAAGTTAGAACTTAGGCTGGCAAGCAAAGAAATTCTAATCGGACCAAACGCCTCTATGGACAGACGAAGAGAATGAAAGATACTCGATGACATGAGTTTCATGATTTTATCATACAGAGGGTTTGAGTCGAGTTATTATCATACAGAAGAACCGAAGTCCCCATAAAAGACCTCATCTAAGCGATCATTGAACATCAATTGTATACATTCCTGGAGACAAAGGCCAAGTTGATAAACAGAGTTGGACCAGGCCCTTATTAAAACACGATATTCTTGAAACTTTAGAAGCTCACTATAGCCAAAGCTACCTCTTGACAGATGTTAAAATATTCAATAAACAAGATGGTTATTACCAAACCGCAAGGTGATTTACATAAGAAAAGTTATCGCCCAAACAGACATAACGGATAGTATATAATAATCGTTTACGAATCTCATCGGACCAAATTGTTTACTAGATTACGCACACGTTCCATCTTCTACGGACAGTCCTAAGTTTATTAAAGTTTTCTTATTACTGCCTCTTATCCGCTTAATTCTTAATAAAATATCACATTTATTCTTTAAATTTTTGGTAGTCATAATCAGTAATGAATGACTACTAAACTTGGATAGTCCTATTTGAACATTAAGAGAACTATCGTCTTTATCGTGACGAATAAACGGTGACTGTACTGAAAAATTATCAGCACGTACATAATAGACCATTGATTGTTCAAAAATATTATGTAATTCCCGTGTGCCCGTTTAAGTGTGTACTCGTGTAACATTCGTTTCCGCGAAAATATCGGTATAAAACGTTTGAGAGTTCCACGGCTATTTGATTGACCTACCACATGTACACAGCAAATGAAAATAAATAAAAAAAAATTCAACGTAGACATTTTGAAGAAGTATGATTAAAAAAAAGCGCAACATTATAATTTATTTACTAATCTAAAACGTAGGGCTTTTTATTAAATTCGTTAGGTCATCGTGTATGCTTTTTTTATGACATCGTCTGCTTCCAAAAAAGACGTTTTACCACTCGTCTCTATTATATTTTTGCACCAAATACGTCTCGCAGACAAATAATGTTGGCTATAACCGCTATGTTGCCCATGAGTACCTACAAATTCGGGACAATTCTGATCTCTGGAGCGGACAGCACCAATCGGAGGTAAACTACGGACAGACCAACAAATTTGTTTCATAGTGATTTTATTACCACTAGTGTGCTTGTGGCCAAATTTCCGACCTTTTTTATATCCACTTTATTTTTACGTTACGTACTAAATGTTTAATGTTTATTTGACTTTAGTGAGATGGAATTAACTACCGATTGGTGCAGTGATAACTTTAGCAGGAATTCAGCGTAACTGAGGTCACAGGTTCAAATCTTTTAATTAAAAAAAACTTGAATATTTCAGAAATTACTGAAATCACTTAATAGGACTAACAACGATTGCTATTATTTATAACCCAGATTATAAATCTACTGCGTGGCTATCGTCATGTACATATTATATACATGATACTACAGAATATAAAGACGTTACGCGGTGCAGCATCACGTTCAGCGTTACTACTTCACGCGCTTTAATTTCTCATATTTTTTCACTCCATGAGTTTTATACATATTTTTCGTTATTTTTTCTCAAAATAAAACAAAAAATAGTAGTTTATGCAACTGTCATATAAAGAAGGGTATTAAAACACGAGTGTGAATTTTTGAAACGAGCGAAGCTAGTTTCAAAATAGTACCTCACGAGTGTTTTAATACCCGTGTTATATGCAGTTGCATACACTGCTTTATCTTCACTAATGCAATTAATCAATTAATCAAACATTGCGAAACATTAAATTCACGCGTATTGGCCACATTCGTTGTTGGACCGGCGACTGTTTGACCGACGTGGCGACGCGACGACTGCTTTACCGACGATTTAAAATGTAATGTTCTTTGAAGATAAATATTTTTATTAAATACTTTAATTTCATTGCAAAAATTGCGGCGCGTAAATATATACTTTTTATAATTCAATGTTAATAAAATACTAGCTTCAATGTTGAAATATAATGTGAAAAAATCACATGACTTTACTTTTAAATTTCTACTAAACAGTAGATTATTCGTTGTCTGTGGCGTCCATTTTTGCTTTCATGTTTTTGTAGAGCTTTGTCTCTTTCTCGCAAATCCTTTGCAAGCTGGCATTGAACCAATGAGAGCGCAGCTGCAGCCACACAGGGCCAATCAAAAGCGAACGCGCGCTATTAGGATTTTGACATAAGGCTGTCTCACCACTCACTCTCTCTCTCTCGCTCTCACACAGTGTTATAATGAGATTTTACGATATCGATTTGGATATTATAACATCATGTCAAATTGCTTAAATTGAGTTTTTTGTTGTCTGAGCTATAACAGTAGTTATTATAAGTCAAGTATAGAAAACATAAGTAGAATGTTACAACATTATCTAGTGTAGATAAAAAATATTATTAACCGCACACATTCGTACCAGTCCAGCTTTGTATTGTTTTTGTTACTTAACTTTTGTTTGTACAAGAGTGAAATAATAAGAACATACTATTTTATTACAAACAGCTAAACACTCGGCCACAAAGCCGTGAAAAGGTAGGGCATAACTACTATAACTCAATCACATGACACCGATCAATGGGAACGCCATAACAATGTTTTATTGTTGTTTGACATTGATCTCATAAAGACTACATTTTCTTTCTTTACTATTTATGGTAAAATGGCTGATACTACAGCGGAACAGCCCTCAACTTTAATAGGTTGGAGGCCGGATACCGGAGAGCTTTTAGCTTAAAAACTTTCAAGTTAAAAGCTCCTCCGGTGACCCGGTGGTTGTGAACGTCGAAACGTCGAGAAATTAGGACGTTAATAACTACGATGTCATTTGTTTCTGTTGTAAGTTTGAAATTATTCATTTTTACCACAAATTGCCACAAAACATC
>LUGF01038945.1:79838-95330 GCA_001625245.1 Calycopis cecrops | reverse complement strand
TTTGTTCTCCTTTACCCCAAGGCTCTGAGAGAATGAACTCATTTTTCAATTCAACCGAACTCTCTCAAACCGCACTCCTATATTATATGAACAAAAGATACCTCTCTAGTGCCAATTTATCTGTAATATTACAATGACACCACCTCCTACAGAACACATCTAGTAATGTGCGGTTTCAAGAAGGATACCACAGCAATTAGTCTTCAAACTCCCAACCAACATTACTGTAGGCTAGCTCCTTCAGTCTTAAAACCAAAAAATCAAACGAGCCACCAAAAAATTTAATTTCATGTTCCATCTAAGTGTAAATATTATATATTTTTTTATAGTATAAGGGGCAAACGAGAAATCGGAGCCATCACGACTACCGAATAGAAGACAATCGTCTGTGGAAGTGGCCTTCATATAACATCGGTGAAGCGATGGCTATGCTGTCTTGATCCGTGAGGGGCTTTTGAGAGTCGAGATAACGCATTGGAAATGGCCTGAAAGAGAACAACGGCTATGCATTATCTTAGTTGTGAAGATGTTTATAGGCGCAAACGTACGTCACCAAAAAATCGCAGACTGTTTCTTTGCCCATGTTACTGTAAATTTTTTTTTGCATACATGCTGTATGCAAACAAATTGCAGTATATGTTTTTCCGTTTTACTCATTTTCCATTTCAGATGCGGTTACCAGACGCCGCAGCTGTAGGTACCGTGCGCCCTCACGCCATCTAGTGACTGAAGCGTGTACTGTTGAGGTCATAACATTAATTTAGTAACCAAGCAATATGATACTAAGTAATTCTCTGCCATTATCTTTCTATAATTTCCACCCTTTCCATGTGTAAATAAAAACGCTAACGACAATTACTTTGCTACCTCTACATTTCTTGCATATTATTGCTAAGATCACAAAACTGACTTATCATGGTCAGATTGATCGAGCATTATCCATTGGCTTCAAGAGTTTGCGCAATTGGCGTGTTTGTATGAAGAGAGTTTTGAATGTGGGGAAAGAAATGCAAGTGTGTGAGTATCGTAATATATGTCACTCTGTACTCTATGCCTAGAGAAACTGGCGTGAAGAGGTACGGTTTTGTTGTTGTAAAATCACAAAAATAAAACAGAATTGACTTACTATAACATTTATTATAATAATCTTAACCTAAAATTTAAAATAAAACAAAATTGAATACTTAATACAAAAGCCGTACACTATGGTTCGCCTACACATACTCGTGTCGCAGTCAATGTGGATCTTCAGTAAAAAGTCGGTTTGGTTAACTGCAAAAAGAGATTTCACTGAAAATATACTTTCACCGTAACATAGGTAAGTAAATTTACTAATCATACGATCACTTATTTAGTGTTATCCTAGTAGTTTCTCGTACAAGTTACTGTTTCGATCGCGGTAGCTAAACTTAAAAAAAAACACTGCCTCTGTGGGTTGTGTATTGAAAAATAGTAAACTATCGATTTTATTTCGATTATCGATATCGATACGTAGACTGAAAATTCTGACATCACTGTCTTATACCGCTAAAAATAGAGAAACTATTTGATTTATTGCGGGTCGACTAAAAATGTGACGTATTATAACGCGAATAGTGTTTTGAAAGTGAATATAGGCATGGTATTGTGCGATAGACACAGTAACGGTTATTCGATGTTAAGAAAAGAGAATTAAGTTAAAATACAAACTTAAATGTAGAATATTCAAGAATCACTTCACTGAATGTGTGAATATAATAAATCAAATTTGAAAAGTTGTAAAAAATTAAATTAAAAAAATCCTACTCACAAGTACTTCTCTCACTCAAATGAAATTCATACAAACAAACATTTCTGTATGTATAGAGAATTTAGAAATACGATAATTATCACAAAAATATTACAGTACATTTTTTGAAGTATCTTATTTGATCAAATGGATAAATTTATATCAAATTTTGCCAAACTTTTTTTTTGATTATCTATAAAGCAAATTTTACAAATTTTACAAATACAATCCGCACTTGCCGATCAAACAGGCAGACAGGGCAAAAATGTACGTATGTATTAAATAATATGTATCTACTTATTGTATTGTTCCTTTAATCTCGTTTTTTTAATCTGCTTACTGTCGCTTACATTTTTCAAATAATAATCAAACAATGGTTCGTACATAATTGATAACACCTAATCAACTAACATATACTAGCTATATTTTACTACAAGCATTCACATTGATTCATATTTTAATATACTTTATAACATATAGTAATAATTCTAAATTACTAGAAGTAAGAATACGCCATTATAGGAAAGGAAAAATATCTAACCAAAAAATTTGGGTCTTGTTCAATTATAAATATATTCTGTGAGTAAAAAAAATAGTGTAAATCTTGGAAAATATACAGCGGTATTGCATTGTTACGAATTTGTTCTGGCGCGACCGGGGAAGAAACTGTCACCCAACGTGTGCAATCACCATCTCATTTCGAGCTTCAGACATTTTTAAAAAATATCTAGGTATTATACAAATAATATTGCGCACCAATCCTAGTGATACCCGAAATAGTGATCACGGCAGCACTATTTAGAATTCTAAGTAACGGTACAAAAAGCGACAATGTAGCGATCACTTGCGCATGGTCTGATGATCAAGAAGTAACAAATTGAAATCCACAATTCTTGAATCCCCAGTTGGATTGTGGAATAATTTCAGACAATGGTATGTATATATTATATAAGTATTTCGCATCCACATCCATCTTATTTATCAACCCAACTGCTTCTTTGCCGCCTATGTTACAAAAAAAACGCAGCAGTGGATCGATAAGCGGTGATGATGATTGCAAAAATGGCTATTGCCTTCCCTAGCCCTAGCTGTATTGTAGACACTTGATACTCATTGGCAACTTGCTATGATAAATGTCAAAAAGTCTCAGTTGTGCTTATACTCATATGCTAGTTGCCATCTTTGTAATTCCATACAATATGTTTTACTGACAGAACTCATAATATAAAAAAGGTACATGAGAAGCATGGACGCACACATAAGAATATATTAGCAGGAAATAATAGTATACCAGAAAACGCTTCAGAAGTTATATCTATAGGCTGAACTAGATGTCTCACTTTAACCATACAACAGATAAGGATGGCTCCATATTTTTTTCTCAAAACTTTGTAGATCAATTATTAAAACACAATCCTACTAATATTATAAATGCGAAAGTTTATGTTTGTTTGTTACTCGTTCACGCAAAAACTGCTGAACCGATTTTCATGAAATTTGGCACACACATAGAGGGTCATTTGGATTAACACATAGGATTTTTTATCCCGAAAAAATGTACTGTAGTGTATCTAACACTACGTTAGCGTAGGAATATAAATGAATGTTTATATTATAGAAACTAGTTGAATGAAAGAATAGAACCTCCGCAATAGATAAGCTTTTTAATAAGAAAATAGTTAGGAATTTAAATATATGATTTAGGAACTCATTCTAGTGTTGTCTAGTTTGACAAGACAAGAATTTTCATGATTCTTACAAATTCTTCTTCGAAAGAACTTGAGGGCAAGTTCCCTTAAGCTTAGGAAATATAATATGATTGTTTCTATGTAAACTAGGAAATAATAAATAAATATATTCAGTGATCAAATATATCATTTCAATAATAACTTAATAAAGAATAAGTCAGCCAGATCGGCAAAGATACTAAATAAATAGTGAAGTAATTACATCTCTGGAAGAGACAATCATAGGATACTAGAGTAAATAGACTTGCTCTAAAGACGCCCCCACCAAGAGAGCTCTACAAGTGGTGGAGGCGCTACAAGTAGGACTCTACAGTACCTATGGGATGCCATGGGATGATCTTCTATTTTCCACGGGGTTGAAATTTACGCGGGTGAAACCGCGGAGCGCAGCTAGTTTCTTTATAATTCTTAAATAATTGTTCATACTATTATTTCACCAGTGCAAAAAATGAAAGGATTCATTTAAGCCGCAAAGTTTGTTCTGCTGGCTAGTTCAACCGTAAATAGAACAACTGACGGGTAAACAGGACTTTATTATCTGCAGATGCGGTTAGTAATTAGTAGTCATAGTTTAGTTAGTTTGAAGTCATCAGTGGTAGTTAATAGTCAATAGTATGCACTTACAGTTTACTTTCTATAGTAGTAGTCGGTCTGTCGGCAGTATAAAAGGCACTTAACACATAGCTGTCATAGACAAAAGTATTTACCTGAGACAACTCTTACTATAGTCTGTTTTTTAATTTGAGAGATTAAATTGACAGAAATAAATGGCAAATTTATAAATAACGATACCAGCCTTTTTGTGTAGTGCTGATAGTAGATACCGATTTCAATAGACGATTTTTGAAAACATAATAAAGATTTCCTTGTACTGCAATCATAAATTTACAACTATAAATATTCGCCATTTTGTTAACGATATGTTGCAAGAAATGACGTTTAAATTAAAATTAAATTACGAAACCTTTTTGAGTTATTAAGAAATACTTAATAAAATATGCGTTACGGTTTTTTTAAATTTATAAACCTATATAATGCTATTGTAATAATTGGCTTTATAGAACACATTCACGTTTCTGCGTAGATAACGTATAAAAAATGATCATTATTTTTCCGACACGGGCACAACGCTATTTAATATTTATGGATCACAAAAATTTGCAACATCGCTCCTGATAATTTAGTCTCTCAAATTAAAAAACAGACATATTTAGTACACTATTTCAAGCCAAAAACGTATAATCAGTCTGTATTGTTTATGATACATGCATATTATACATATATATGTACATTCAGTCAATTAACCATCAATATATAATTATATGTATATCAGAATTCTGGTCCGGAGTAAGGAGTTTCATAATATACATTAAAAACATAACTTAAACTAAGACATTTAGCTGTTTACGTGTACCATTTTAATACTACTCAGCACAAAGATAGACACAACACTAATTTCTAAATATTTTTGGTTCTATTGTACCCCCATGTACAAAAATGATTTCAAAAAAAACTTTATATCTGGTAGAACCAATCGGATTTCTGATTCTAGAAATTATCAAGTTGTCAATATGGAGTTCTTGATCTTGGTTAAATAATACCTGATTTATTTACTGGCTGAATTTTTTTATAAAACCTCAGAGAAAAGAAAGTGGGAAAAAAATTATTGAAATTGTTTGAATGACTTGTGCCTTTACATTTGCGGTAAGAACTCGATGGGGGTGGCAAATTTGAAGTCATCTGGGAACAGTTTCGCTGCAAATGGATACATCAACTTGTACGACTGCCGTATGGTCACATCTGCCACACCAGCTATGTCACCAATCTCCTTCTGACTGCGTTTATCATCAGATGCCTGAAAATATATAAAATATTTAAATTAATAACTTGTTTTGGTTCAACAAAATCTCTTTACCTTCTAGAAGGTATTATTTATTTGTTATATTTTGCTTTTATAATGTTGAACAAAAGAGGATTTCGTCACTGCTGTCTAATAATCACTATGTGTTTTTTAGTGGTCTTCAGTTTTATTAAAAGCCGCTATTGGCAGATTATTGATATCTCCATGCACACATACTGTAAAAACAGTTATGTCACTAATGCAAGAATTAGAGAGTTAACAATTGTAGCTATGTGACATGTGACTTTTGAGAAAATCAGTTTTTTGCTCATTTTATTACTTAAAGTGATAAAAATTACATACCATAAAATCTGAATTAAATAGATAGGCTATAGATAAAATAAAATATTCAAGGAATTTGGACTTCAAGTTAAAATGGATTTCTGAAGAGAACCACTTATAAAAATATTGTATTGCTAAACCCAATTATAACATTCACATAATAAAATAAATTTATAATATTGTTATAGTAATATACATAAGTAAACATTTATAAAGATGATGATGATAATAACAATTATGAATTTATCACTAATCAATACAATTAACATACCTGAGATGCCATGTAAATAGCAGCAGCAGCAACTGAAATGGGGCTTCTTCCAGAGACAATATCCAGTTCTCCTGCTTTTCGTGCAATATGGGTTGCAGCTCTCTGGACTGAATTTGGAAGACCCAAGTTTGAACAGAACCGAGACATGAAGTCTGCTGTTGTAATGAGGTCCACAGATGTTTCCAAAGCCTTCAGTATAAGTTTGAAACACCTTCCAATTTCCTTCTTACTGATTTTACTGACGGCACAAATTTCTTTAAATGTTCGAGGCACACCTTCTTGACGACAAGCTATGTAAAGACAAGCAGATGCTATTGCATCATTTGCTCTGCCCTTCAAATTCTTGCCATCATGTACCTTGAAAGCACCATAAAATTAAAGTTATTAAACTAATAATTAAAATATAAATTCAAATCATAACATTTAAAAGAATTTTATATTAGATAATAAACCTATCTAGCTATTGCTGAACTACAGGTGAGTAATTAGCAATTTCATTGGTATCAGAAACATTCCATCATTGTAAGCAAACTATAAAGTTGCAGTTTTTGAAGAGTTCTAGATGCCCCAACTGAGAAAATTGAGCAAAGAAGCTCATCTGTACATTGTTCAGCATAGGTATGTTGTACAATAAATATTAGTGCTCCTTTACAATCTAGTTTTTAAATAAAAAAAATATATTATTTAATGAAAAGATTTCAAGATTAATTGAAAAAGGCCTATGTTCAGCCGTGGCCCAATAAAGCCTGATGATGATGATGATGATATAAAGATTTGCTTATTTCAGAATGGACAGTCATGAATGGACAATGATTAATTTTGCTGAACTATTACTACTGAATCACATTGACGTTAAAACTAAATAGATCATCTAGCAAGCACCCATTTCCCCGAAACAAATGCTTATTACCTTAAAACCATATTAATATCACAAATTTTATCATTACCTGCTTGAATAAGATGTTGGCTCTGTCCACAATAGTTTTGGGCAAATTTATACGATCAGCCATTGTGTTGATCTCTCTGAATGCATTAATAAGAGCTCTGTCTGTGCTGCTGATGTTACGTCTGTTCTGATATTTTGATACACCAAAGCTATCAAAGGAGGCGTCACCTCTTCCTGGGCCTATAATTGTTGTTAAATCTCCCCCAGACAACAACGGATTCTCTGGACCACCGACACGAGATGGGTCAACTCCCGATTTTTCATTACTAAATGTACGCCACTCAGACCCAACATCGATAACTCTGAAATAATATATAAATTGTGCTAATAAAACAATGCAAAGAATATAAGCAAAATAAATTGAAGTTGCAATAAAATAGACATAGAACAGAAGGCAGATCATCCAAACCATTTCTAGACCATTAATACCATTAATGGTATGAGGGCAGGGTCGACAGTGGATGAAACTGCTAAATAAGCTAGGTATTTATAAAAATTCTTTGCTCAAAAATGAATGAAAAATAGTTCAATACAGACTTTATTATTTGCCAGTCTGGCCACTGTGTTACATTTATACAGATGTTTATAGGCTTATAGGCTTTGATAGTCATCAAAAGGGCTTCCACTACATATTTTCCCCCTTGTATTTATTAAGAATAAGTATTAATCAACATATAATGTAGATAGTTCTATTTGTGTATGTATATTCCCTATTGAATCTAAAGAAATATATTATTATTTATAAATTGGTTTTATTCTTTACAACCCATTCTACCATTACATTAAGTACAGATATTCAATTAGCTACATTTTTATTTCCTGTACAAATTTGGAAATGATGTCTAGATATATAAAACAAAACGAAAACGCTTAATCTTTCAGCTCTATTCATTTTCATGTCTTTAGTAGGTATAGCAAATAAGTATTTCGAACAATAACCTTTCATCAGTTGATACACAAGCAAAGTAAAAAAAAAATTAGGTAATTGTTCACGCAGCAAAACTGTGTATAAACAATTAGGTACTGATAACTATGGAATTCATTGTTTTTACCTGTCCCCGACAACAAGGCCGCATTCTGAACATATCATGTCACCCGCTCTATAATCCTCGATAAGCGGTGCATCGGGATGGGCATAACAGACGACCTTATTAGCTTCGATTCTAAAATATAAAACAGAAAAATTTGTAAACGAATGTATTCAATATGTCAACAATAGTCATGTGTTCAATAGAGCCTTTTTGCAACAAATTCCAAATCTTACGGATAGACTTAAAATAATTCATAATCACATACTAATAATTAAAGGAATAATATTATAAGGTTTAACATTCTTATAAAATAAAGAAATAAGAGACCTCGATGTGCTCGCCATGATGGGTTGTCAAATTTACTAAACTCAACTGACAACTGACAGTTTGACAAATATTCAAAATGTCAACATGTTACTTTTTTTTAGACAAACAAAATATTTTTTTGCCACTCCAAGAATGTTGGCAAAATCTTATTCATCCTAAAGGCGAGTGGCAAATATAAAATATGAGCCCAAAACGTTTTCATGTATTGATTTTATAAAAAAATCCGTTTAGTGTCATCGTAATTATTACTATACTAAGTTCTGTAGCCGTATTTAGTACAACATGATCAATATAATAATGTATGTATATTAATATAACGTCAACAAAGAACTTGTAAAATTCTTTCAACTGAATATCTTAATTGTTAATTTTACGTTCCTTGTTTATCTTACATAAAAACATAAAATAAAAAAGGAGGAAAACAAAAAAGCCGACTGCGTAATACAATATATTGCTTTTAGTTGTTGTTTATTAGAGTATATTATATTTATTCAATTGCAGCCATTAGCCAATAATCAATAGCCCATTAAAAAATAAATATCATATGACACATAATGTCATTGTAACTACAGTTATAATGAAAATTAATAATTAAATTTCAACTTCAGTTGTGTGGTCTTGTGACCTTGTGAAATAGTGCTTGCTTTACAAGCACTTTTTTAAGTAAAACTTCTTACGCGCGTTTAACATGGGGAGTAAGTTGGCGAGAGTGTTACGAAAATCACACATCAGGCAAGGTCAATGGAAGTTATCATTCAAATTTAAATTCAATGTAAGTGAAACTTTTTTGTAATTAAAAAATAAATATCATGTGACTTGTCATTGTTACTACGGTAATGAATTTGTGTATTAAATCATTAATTAAGGTTTACTTCAGTTGTGTGATCTAAAGTAAACACATATTTATTTATTTTTTTTACTTTTTTTTATTCTGTTTACTTTTTAACCATCAAGAAAACAACTATAATAGGTGAACTATAACAAGAATGACAGATTTTGACACAAGTGATGAACCTAGCGAGTCTTAGAAATGTAAAAAATCAACAAAAATGGTCTAAATATTATATCTATTCTAAAACAACGAGGCCATTAGCCTGGTATAATTGAAATTTTAAGCTTATTGCATCCGACTTTATGTATGAGATTGAGATATATAATGTGATCTTAATAAACATTGGTATCAATGGTCATCATTGATTAGTGTTGACTCATCAATTATGAAAAAAAAAAAAAAGCTTTTTCCTTGACTTCATACCTGCTTTCGTCATAGTTACTATAAGACGTATTAAAGGTATAGAGCAAATTAATAATTTTTCATCAACAAAATTAAAAAGTAAACATGAAACAAAAAAAAATGTATCGTTTATTTTATATCATAAAATATTTAATTTCTTATTTTTTTAACATTAAGTATGCAATTTATTTATTTTTTAATATATTTTTATATACTTATGTTAAATTACAAGTATTTATGTAACAAATAAAAAAATATTATTATTTCGCAACCTCCGCAAATTACCAAAATCATCAGATCAGAGAAAGGAACGCGCTTGGTCCAGCACTTGTACGTAACGTAGCACGTGCTTTCGTCACACAATATACAACTCTTTGATTGCATGTTTAAGGTACTTTCCCTTTGCTGCAAACAGTAGCAACAGCTCTGTAACAGCTCGGCAACGCATCTGTTAGACCTCTGGTGTTACGGATGTCTGTGGGCGTTGGTGTTCACTTTACATCAGGTGACCTAACTGCTCGTTTGCCTCCTATGCTATAAAAAAAGCTATGATTATTATTAGGATTTTGTAGCAAATTATAGAGTAGGTATCTCATATTGCGAGAGATGAGAGTTTATTAATCTAGGTATCTGTTATAACTTTTAATAAATGAAACGTATTTATTAATAAACATTTTCATTAAACTAGTTTATAACAGAGTTTGACAGGACTGCCTCGTGGTCCAGTGGTAAGCACGTTCAACCGCAGTCGTGAGGTCCTGGGTTCGAATCCTGGGTCGAACCAAAAATTGTTAAGATTTTTCAATTTCTAATAAAAATGGCAGTGTTAAGCCCCCGTGCCTCGGAGAGAACGTTAAGCCGTCAGTCGTGCGCCTGATTTGTCTCCGCCCGTGTCGGACTTCCGTCCCATTGGAATATGAGAATGAGGGAATAGAGAGTGCACTTGTGTCTGCACGCACTTTTGTGCACTATAATGCGCAGATAGCTCGTCTATATAGGTAGACGGCCGCCGTAGCCGAAAGCAATGAGGACGACATTATTCTAAAACAGATACTAAAAGCCAAAGTACGTAACTTTTTATTTACTTATGTAATGAATTATAAAGGATTTATTAAAACAAAATGCAATAGGGACCGTGCACGAAACATAGAGGCAGCACTTTCGCCGAATGTAAAGCCGCTAACGCCCTAGTGATAATTTTAGGATTTAAGTGCTAGCAAAACACAATGACAATGACATGTTGACATGTGAATATGCTAGCACAAGGTTCACATTTCAGCCACTTGTTAGCGTGGCAGTCTAGAAGCTTGTTGTACGAGTATATGACTTTAAACGCCCTCGAAACTCTGAGCACTACGCGGAAAATGTTCTAGTAAAAGGTTTAGTCACCGATTTCCTATATTATATTCCTTTTATCAAAAATACGGAAATGCTTTTATGGATAGTGCGTCATATGCGTGGATATGTGTACTGACATAGCTTTGTACAGTAGAGGTATCTATAATAAATTCTACACTAAATACAGGAACCATGTTTTCTCATTTTAAAATCTATTTTTGCCTCTCAAACTCTGTGTAAGCATATTATTATGACATTATTAGATATATTTATGTGTCAAATAACATTAACAACGCATAATTTATTGTCAACAAAAAATATGAAGAAATGTGTACGAGTTTTAGAAATCTAAATAAAAGTGCCAGCTACGTATTGCGCCATATGCGTAGAGTTCGTTTATTATATAATTGATTTGTCTGTCCTTGCTAACTAGGAAACGGATTTCAAGTGATAAAGGTTAACGAATACAATTTTCGTACTTATTGTTTACACGACCAAAATGTATATTAGTCACAAACTAGTAGTTACATCCGTGAGACTTTTTTTATGACAGTTGCCAGCCCGGATCTAGGTGGTTGTCTCAAGGGGCAGAGAATAAAGCAGTTATCAAAATATCTCAATTCTAGAGACTACTTTTTTAAAACGGACTTGGCTCACCACTCGTACCCACGAAGCTACCCCTGTGTCGCCAGGAACGACAGCGGCACCACAACGCCCCTTTGATATATGATCCCAGGGAGCCTGAGCAGGCCCGGATTATGCTCTGACTGGCCCTCCACTTGAAGACCTTACAGTTGAAAAGGGGCCCTTCATAGATGCAAAAATAATCTTAAGGTCTTCCGGGACCCTGGGCTGCAGTCCCGCTAAGTCCCCACCTGGGTACGGCGCTGAGCCAGAGTGAAAAGATGAAACTGTTATGGACCCGCAACGAATTTAATACGGAAGACCACAATCATGCTCGTTTCTCCAAAATGTACCGCTTTGCCATCGAAATTCCATAACATATTCCCCAAATATTCCCGGGTACCAGTTATGACTCACCGTCGTCAATCAATCATCAATGCTGAAGCCAGAATCACAAAAGATCGATCGTAAAGTAGATACGTATTTTGATGAATATATGTTTATGAGATAGCTACGCCTCGATAGTTGATTCACCAGGCGTCAGTTCTACATTTAACACTAATAGTGACGTAGCCCCTGCTGGCCTGCCTGCTGAGTTAGTTCGCCTTATGCGGTTTTTGCTGCAATTTGCTCTGCGGCAAAGGAAAATCTCGTGTGGAAAATGGAGTCACTTTCTTAAATCTTAACTACATATGCGATGCATGAGGTTTAATTTCTAGCTTTCGGGGAGGAGATGGACAAAAATCTCAATGTCTGACGACATACTTGGAACATATTGTCTTTAAAAATGTATAATTTATTCATCGATGACTTAGCATGTCGGGTAGATTAATGGAATTTTCTAGAGATACAATGTGCTAATTCATATTAAAGACTGACGTAAATTGTAGCTAATAACTAATAAGGATTTACGAACTGCACGCGTCACACACATGACAGCGAATTCGGATCATGTCGACGGGCGTGACGGTGATCTTTTGAAGCCAAGCGAAGACGACGCAAGGACCATAGACATCCGCAAAACTAGAATCCGTTTATTCCTCATCATCCGGACTATCACAATCTGCACGAAACAGCAGAAACTTACCATCACTTCACGCCATGTAACCTCTATGTGTTCTATATTCCTAGTTGATATATCTAGCGTTTATTGTCACATCGTTGTTGACGTTTCAGATACGCTCTTCTTCTTCTTCCGAAAAGATGAAAGTAAATTGTTGTATTCGGAATATGACTTTTCAGTCATGGCCTGGGAGGGTCCTATTTTCTAAGACTCGACCGCTTACAACTTACTAGAACTCTACTCACTTCCTACCTCTACTCAGTACCGCAAGCCCCACCCAAATCAATTCCTGTATTCGCCAGTAACTCGATCCATATCATAACACAGACAATTTTATCAATAACGCTGATGACGCTCAGTGCTGGATCTACGCATAGGCCCGTGAGGCCCGGGCCTAGGGCGCCACGATTGGGGGGGCGCCAAAATTTTCAGGACGATAAAATTTAAGTCCAGTCAAAAATCATGACCCTCCTTTTTGCTTCGCTGTAGTCGGGTAAAAAGGGCGCCGTATCAGCCCGGGCCTAGGGCGGCAGTAAGCCTAAATGCGCCACTGATGACGCTACATATTGATGTACCTAATAATTTATCACATCACACGCCTGATGTTTCAGATGCTTAGTAGTAGCAGAGTAGGCCTTTTTTGTCAGTTTTTTTTGTAATTCTCAAAAGATTTAAGATCATAGTTTTTGGTACCGCCTCAAAGAGAGCCTTATCTTCTATCTTAAGCTTAAATAAAGAAATAAATAAATAAATACTTTTTGTAAATGCTGTTGGCAGCACTCCTCGCGTAACTTAAAAAAAACCCAGATCATAAGTAACATTCGCGTAAACTTACGACATCACTAGTACTTAAATATAAATAGATGACTTAATCAAAATAGCCACAGGCGCAGTAAAACTAGATAAGCCCTAATATGAGCTAAGGTATTCGCTCGCTGTCACCGGGCGCCCTTGTGCCCCGCCAAAGTCTAGAATCTAGAAAACATAAAGACACGACAACCTTCACGTACACACCTGATCACGCCGTTTGATGTTTCACAATATTATAAACATTTCCATTATAATATACTATAATATACTGTAATAGTTACGAGTAAGGCCTAGCTATTTAAAACTTTAATAGTATCCCGTGAAAACGCGCCCCCCCTGCCTTTTCTTAATGCTCTGACGAGTAGTTGTAATATCTAATCTCACTACTCGAAAAGCTTTATATGTTTGGCTTTCTGTCACGTGAAAACTACTGAACGTATTTGGAAAAACTTTGCCACAATCTTAATTCACATAGAAATTAGGTACCTACCTTATATTATGTCTACAAAATGAATATACACATTACACGTCATAGGTTATTGTATCTGAGTAGGATCTTTGTAATTCGGTGGTCACTATAATTTGCGAAGCAATGAAACGATGTGTTAAACCATTTCCACCAATGTAATACAAATACAGACCCGACTGTGATAGTCGGGGTTGGGGTAAAGGTTGCGAACACACGAACCTCTAGTTTCGATGTTTATGGGCGTCGGTAGCCGCCAGACTAAGCCGTTCCCCAATGTAATAAAAAACAGTTGCCTTCCATGTTGACCACTCCTGAAACGTCATCAGCTTCATCGGTTGCTGTGAGTGCTCGTCGGCGACGAGACTGGGTTTGGGGTCGAAAGGGGGACCCGCCACTCTCCCGCAGATGGCAGACATGCAACCCGATATGAGAATGTGGCCAGGTCAGGTGTAGGTGAGTCTTGTTGCCATACATAGATTGTGGTTGGATTATTTTTGACTAACAGAACGTGACGCTACAAATTATCATATCAGTGCCAATATAGTGATTCATTAGTTATCTACAACTAGTCATATAACGTATTCGCATATCTATAGGAGATAAGAGGTGAATCGATTTTCGCGACAGCTTTATGGTGAATACAATGTAAGTACTATAGAACTATGGGATTAGGGTAAGTACCATTCTTTATCATCATTCTTTGGAAAGTAATTCCCCATGAATTGTGTGGGACTCGAGGCTAAACCGAATATCCATTAAAAAGTAGGAGGTAATGCTGAATGCATTGATGCAGCTGAATTGGGTCGGCACGACCGGTGAGGTACCTCTTGCTTACACGATACCGGCGTAAAGTGATGTGTTGTCGCGTTTCGTGCGATGCGTAAGTAACCGCTGGCCCATTGAGGGAGGGGAAAAGAATGGAGGGCAACGCATCTGTATAACTTTATGCTAATATCTATGGGCGTAGGCAGTCATGAAAATGGTTTCGACTACAGTAATACCCCGCTTTATGCGACCCCGTTATACGCGGTTTCACTATAACGCGAATTGTAAATTTCGCGCTCAAATGCCTCGAATTACGCGAAAGAGTGCGTTACCCAAAAGACAATAAATGTATTTTGCCGTAAAAAATAAGAGTATGTATTGCATAAAGAGTTCCTAGAATTAAAGTGATTGATTAAAATGATTTGTATTTTTTTGTAATAATTTTTGACTATGTTTAATCATAAACCTCGTTATACGCGAATTTCAGTTAACGCGATTTTTTTTGGAACGTACCCCTCGCGTAAAGCGGGGTATTACTGTACTTGATTATAAAAAAAAACCCCGTGGATGATAGTAGCATCCTGTAATGAAAAAAATTGTAATAATACGAAAAGAACCAAGCAGCCAGTGATACGCAACTTCAAGCCCTGCGTATGGCCCTGAAGATCTTCTTTTTTTTTATTGTATATGAGGGCAAACGAGCAGTCGGAACCATTTTCATGACAACCGACGCCCACAAACATCCGAATAGAGACTATACAGATGCGCTGCCCTGCTTTCTTCTCCCACCTCCATGTCGTCGCCCTACATTTTATGTAAGTTTACAAGATGGAAAGCCAAAAAAAATATGCAATAAAAACACTGTTAACCATGTTGTACGAACCTTGGCGATCAGATGCTTACCTAGTGTTATTTG
>LUGF01038945.1:59212-71181 GCA_001625245.1 Calycopis cecrops | reverse complement strand
ATTCGCCGATCTCGTTCGTAATCTATACTAATAATATAAAGCTGAAGAGTTTGTTTATTTGAACGCGCTAATCTCTGGAACTACTGGTCCGATTTGAAAAAATCTTTCAGTATTAAATAGTCCATTTAGCGAGGAAGGCTATAGATTACTTTTAACCGACTGCGGTAGAAAAATGGATTCACGTAAACGAAGTTGCGGGCGTCCGCTAGTAATAAAATAAAAGAGATGTCAGGTCAGAAAGGTAGTGCCGTAAAATGAGAAAGGGCACGCTCCGTTCTTTTGTACATATTTTAATTACTTTACGAGTATTAACACGATAAGACATTAAAGGTACTAGCCAAAACATATACCTTTGCTCGACGTTTCGACTGGCTTACACCAGCAGTGGCCACGAGCTGTTTCAACATAATTATAATAAAAAGCAGATGAAAGGCTAACGAAAACTGATTGAATATATTATGTTTAGCGAATGTGGAAGGACATCCTTGTACATTAGCATTGTATATCTGTATACATATATTGTGTATATATATAAGACTGACATAACATATTCAGATGGATTGGATTCCATCCGAAAATGTCAAGAACAAGTCGCAACGGGCGTGTTTGAATGAATAGAACAATGAGGAGGAGGCAAAAGAAATGGGAAAGATCGCAACTGGTAGAACTAGGTTCTCTCTGCTTACTCCACTGGGCAACCGTCCTAAGTATTTAAATAAAATAGAAGGGCATACGAGCAGTCGAAAGTCGAAACCATTTTATGACTGGCGACATCCATAGACATTCATATAGAGGTGCTTCCCCCTCCATGGACCACCATGGCTACTTACACACCGTACAAAACGCGACAGACGTTCATGCCGGTAGTAATCACTTTTTGCCATCACGAAGTTTTTTAAATTCCCACGCCTTACAAGAGCCTGCTAATCAAATTGCATCCTAACACTATTGTTGCACAATATATCATATATGATCTTTCATTTATTCGTTCAATACTGGAAGCAGTATTGTATTAAACAATTAGCTGCGCTCCGCGGTTTCACCTGCATTAGTTCGATCCCGTCGAAATATTGTGATGAAAAATAAATGTTTTCCGATTCTAAGACCTATCCAATAGGCACACAAACTTTCATGAGAATCGGTCTAGCCGTATCGGAGGAGGTGAGCGCCTCAGGTTCCGGCCACAAGCTTATTGCATTCATATCCCCTCGACTAGGTCATCAAACCACTGGATGGGAAGCAACCACCCCAGAACCATCCTTCCTCAGCAATAATTTTGCTACTAAGATTTCTTTCGATTAGGTATTATCAATAATTTTGTTTACACTATAAAATGTTAAGGTTACAATATGTATTTAATCTAGAATTTATTGTATATCGTTGTTTAAGAGCTTTTAATGAAGTAAATACCGGAAAAATATATACAAATTTATTATTTTTATCAATTCTGCCTTGAGTTCCAAATGACTTGATTTGTGTGACCTCAAATTAAGGTGACCTTTTATTTAGATTGATTTTACATTGAAATAAATAAATAGGCTTTAATTATTGTATTCTATATATTTAGGTAACTACCTACAGAGTTCTTTTTCTGAGAAATTCAAAAATTGTATTTAAGTGAATGGTACTTATTCTTTAATTGCCGGTGGGCCATGGACGGAGGAGGAGGAAGAAATGCATCTGTATGAAAATGGCTCAGAACTCGTTTTCCCGTTTAATTACCAGTGGAATGGGAGTTGAAGGTCCATTCTCCATAGAGCATGTATCTAAGGTCATCAACTCGTTGTCAGGCTTATCCTTACCTCCACCTCTCGAATCGGAAAGCGTGTGCCCATGCTCTTTTCTCCCAATCCCACGAACAGGAGGGTTTTTCTAGGCGATTCCGAAGCCTCAATCTTGTTATTCAACTAACTAGAGACAGAAGCTTAGATAATGGTTGCCCGAGGAAGAGACGGCTCACAGGACCCAGTCGAAACCAATGTCCCACACGACTGGAACAGGAACTGATCAAAGCGGTGTCAATGTGCGGCACGAACACAGACCACTCTACTTCATTGCCCGTTGTGCCCTATAAGTTGGGACCAATACGATCTAGGGATCTTCAAGAAAAGAGCTTATTCTTTCCTCAAAGGTCGGCAACGCATCTGTTAGACCTCTGGTGTTACGGATGTCTGTGGGCGTTGATGATCACTTTACATCAGGTAACCCAACTGCTCGTTTGCCTCGAATGCAATAAAATATAGTCGTCCAGAGTGAAGGTAGAAATTTGGACGATCCTTGCGACCGATGACGCAGCTACGACTATGACACAGATCGAATTGGACAAATCCAAGCTGAATCTCTCGAGGAGAAGAAGAAGACAAACAGCTAATGACAATGATATAAGCCCTAAGAGCATTATCACAGCTATCAGATAATGAGGGATTGTAAGTGCCTCTGAATAACCTTTATGACGTTATGTTAGTATCTCAGTATTACACAATACAAATATTAGTGGTGCAATAAGCAAAAACATGTTTCAAATAATGTTTTGCGAATAAAAATAATTTAACTACGTTTAATCAGTGATATTTCGTAGAAACTAAGAGATACTCAGTAACTCAACTTTTTAGGTCAATTTTATAGTTTAGAGTTTAGCTGGCATATCCCTATATACTTACTCCCTATATCCCTATATATTACTATAGCTTTACCATTTAGCCCTTGGATAAATTACGTATTGGCAATTCTTTTATTAATCTAACTAAAATTGCGTCATGTTTTTCGAAAACAAACTACATTGCTGGCAGAACGTATAAGCGGTGCCCGCTGGGGAAAAGGAAGAGGTTGGACGGTCTGTAGCCCGGTGGACTGACGACTCGGTTTAGGTGACAGGCAGCGTCGGATTAAGCTCTGGATCCTGGGTAAGACCTTGTAGCTGTGATGAAGGGACCTTTTATGGGTACAAAAATGATCTGAAGGCCCTTAAACGTTGAGAGGCCCGGGGCTATAGCTAAGCCCCCACCTGAATCTGGCGCTTATGGCGGGGTCGTTGGATGAAAGTGGCTCGTGACCTATGGCGCTCTAGGGGGAGGTCTATGATCAGCAGTGGACATCCACCAGCTGATGATGATGATGATGATGATAATGATGATGTCTAAAAGAAACTTTCATCTTAATTGTAGCATGATTAGTTAAAGTTTCATTTCCCTATTGAAGGAGGGATTTCCCCTTCTAATTTCACAAAATCCCTCAACGGTGGCGATTTTCCGTCGCATTTTGTTAATTTACCTTATTTCACAACATTATGAAATCTCACAGGAATTTCCGCAGATATACTTCGTCACGATATTATGCAGACTGTGATAAGAGAATAGTATGTATTTTGTCATAATTGTTATATGTTTGGAGAAAATGGAGCAAATAAGGCACCCTCATGGCCATAACTAGAAGAAACACAAGTAACTTCATCATTTACCGTGAATTCCTTCTAAAAGAAGAAGAGAAATCATGAGGCCCACTGAGTTATTTTGCGGGTTCTTCTCATTAAGCCGGTGGCAGAGTACCTATTGACACCGCGAAAATAAAAACATGTTCACGGGATTCCCAGGACCAAAAAGAATGACGTGAAAGAGAGACGAATTACCGATATCTGATCATAATAAGCAGTGAAATTGAATCATAATTATTTTCTAGTGCTGACATGACAAAGCATTATCTCTAGGGGAAACCCGCCTTTCCCCGCGACTCTCGCCAACCTTCTACTTCGCATCACGATAACAAACGATCAATAAATAATCTACAATATAATACTAGAACAAAGTCAAAACATGTATCACTGATACGCAGAGGGAAAACCCAAAATTGATGTTTAACGTTGTAACCTAAAACTTAAGTACCTACAACTGATGACTGACCCTACAATCTACATGTATTCTACTAAACTTTAAATATTATCTATACATCTATACATATTATAATAAAACTCTAGAAAACGCAAAAAAACTACTGGATTTAGACTATAATTTGTCAATATTGTATAATGCTACAGTCGGTATCTCGACTTGAAATGCACAATTTTGTTTTATGGTATAGGGGAGTAAACGAGCAGTCGGAGCCATTTTCGTGACTCCCGACGCCCACAGACATCCGCATAGAGGCTATACAGATGCGCTACCCTCCTTTCTCCTCCCACCTCCATGGGCCACCGGCTACTTACACACCGCACGAAACGCAACAGCACAGCTGTCACTTTACGCCGGTCTCGTGTAAGCGAGAGATACCTCTCCGGTTGTGCCGGCCCAATTCGGCTGCATGCAAGCATGCAGTGTGGAACTACCTCATGCAAGATAAATACACTATTGTAGGGCAAATAGCGGATTGCCAATTCGGCCACATAACATAATATTACACATTACCATGACAACACATTTTGACAAGACAACGGCTGTCCGTCCAACTAGTATATCTAATAAAAAGATAAAGGAATGTATATTCTGTTTGTCTGTCTGTCCATGAGTCCAGTAATGGACGTCTTCTCGCTGTTTATGATCACGTTGACGATGAACTTTTACTGTAACTTTGTATCTAAAGGATGAGCTGAAGAATGTCGCTAACGTCTCTAGCGTACCTTTCATTTCAGAAGAACGTTCGTAAGTAGAGTAAACTCCGGCCGCCTATTGTCGTCCTATACCTATCAGAAGCTACACACGCATTATCCTCCTTTAATTCGGCCCCATTATAGACAAGATATAAATATGCCACATATTGCTCGCCTCAAAATGCAAAGCTTCACTTGTGATTTTTAGTTAACAATTTTATTATATGAAATTGTGGATTAGTGAGAGGTTGCGTCATGCCGCATTGCAGCCATATTGTCCCGGCGCGACCGAAGATATCTTCGGTATATATATACCTGTCTCTTTCTGTCTGCTCACGTAATATCACCAAGTGACAGATTACGCTTATCATGCGATTTGTGAATTTTTGGTTTCCCTTTGTAGAGGGGCAACATTTGCTTAAGAAGGATAAGTTTCAAGACCAAAGACTCCAACTTCTCATTTTCAACTAATGCTATAAATAAAAAAAAAACTTAAACCTAGAAACCCTATTACATCCTATTAATATTATAAATGCGAAAGTTTGTATATTTGTTTGTTTGTTTTTGTTACTCCTTCACGCAAAAACTGCTGTATCGGTTTTCATGATTTAGCACACACATAGAGGGTAACTTGGATTAACACATAGGATAGTTTTTATCCCGAAAAAGTTTTCCCGTGAGATTTACGCGGGTGAAATCGCGGGGCGCAGCTAGTAATATACAGGGTTATTTTTTGGTCACCAGTCAAATTTTCGTGTTTGGTTCAGAATCAATAATACATTCGATTTATGAAAATTAGATACAATTACTTTGTCCCATGTTGTAAAATATATTTCTTGGTCACCACGTGGATCACGCTCGCGACTCACGGTAGCCCGACGTCACTGACCTTGAAGTCGATACATTTCGTGTAATAACAACAATTCGATGTATTTTTAAGGACCATTTCAAATCGATTTTTATTTATTAAAATATTACAATTAGACGATAAAATTTAAAACACACTCTTGGAATGATGTCTACTTCCTTATATTAAAATTTGGCCGGTGTCCAAAAAATAACCCTATATAATCTCAAATCATAACCTCCCGAAACAGGCGAGTTAAACTCTCCAACACCCCGCTGACGAGGCGGCATGAGCAACATTTAGTCATCATTAGAGTATGTACGTTAAAACTGGAACAAAGGAGCACTCCGCGTGAGTCAGGTAACTGTACATCCGACTCACTGCGGTCGTTTTGTGGAGTGCGATAATTGAGCGACCCCGCATGCATGCATTTTTTTTTTTATGACATAGGAGGGCAAACGAGCAGCCGGAGCCATTTTCATGACTACCAACGCCCACAAACATCCGCATAGAGGCTATACAGATGCGCTGCCTTCCTTTCTCCTCCCACCCCCATGGGCCACCGGCTACTTACACACCGCACGAAACGCGACAGCACACAGCTATCACTTTACGCCAGTCTCGTGTAAGCGAGAGGTACCTCCCCGATCGTGCCGGCCCAATTCGACTGCATGCAAGCATGCAGTGTGGCACTACCTCTTACCAAAATGCATATTTTAGTACAGTCGTGCCCGCCCAATTCCGCTACAATGCTGCATGGCTACCACTTACTAGTGGCGTATGCAAGTGGTGCCACATTATGATAAAAGTTAAAACTAGAATATGCTATGCTTATATCGAGGTTAGAGGGTTCATTGCTGCAAATTGTCCCCTTGACGTCTGAAGCAACCCCAATCGTCCTGATGATGGGGATGGGGATCAGATGACGCTTATCGTATGATTTAAAACGGTTTAACTCTCCGTCCTATTTTTGGCGGATTATACCGTCCCAGCATACGGGAAAAAATGCTTAAAAAACACGTTCATTGTACGGGGAACCCCCTTAGTATTTTCATTTTTTTATGTTTTGTTGTTATAGCGGCAACGGAAATACGTAATTTGTGAAAACTTCAGCTTTCTAGCTATCACGGTTTATGAGACAAACAGACAGACAACGGAGGCTTAGTAATAGGGTTCCGTTTGTACCTTTCAGGTACGGATAACGGAACCCTAAAAACCCACAAAGTGCCAGTCGTGCACGCGCATGAGTCGCATCTAAAGCTCCGTACATAAATACGTTTATCTAAAGAGTCCGAATGTCCCACAGGGGAGTTTAGCACTCTGTGCACATCCGAGGTTACACATATAAACCTCTGTAAGATATCCACAGTAATTGTTTAATTTCACGGTTTTATAATGTGTACAAGTGATAACAAGGGGCACGTGCTAGTTATCGCGACACATGATTCTTCTGTGTGTACTGTGTTATAAAACCCAAATGAAAGATTAAAATATACTAGCAATGCCTTCCGGTTTTACCCGCTATTTATCCCTGGGGATGTCATATAATATAAGGGACTTGTCTAAACTGTACTGTGTCAAATTGCATCCAAATTAGTATACACTGTACAGTATTTTCACGTGAAAACCTTTCTTATTATCATTTTAGTAAGATTGATTTTTTAGTAAGATTGACTTTTAATTGACATTTAGCGTTTTTTTATTATTCATTTTGGTCCCAGATCGAAACAAGAATTGTTATTAAGAATTTTCAATTTCTTACTACCATCTGGAGTCAGGAAATTGGAGTCGTTACAACCGTGCCTCGGAGAACACGGAAGACACTTCTATTTCTCTTTTCTTTTTTTCCTTTCTATTTCTCTCGTGTCGCACTGTCGGTCCATCGAAGTAGGAGAATGACGGACGGAATGAACAAGTGCACTTGTATCTGTTCTAGCTCATGACCCGTGTCGGCCACTTTTTAGCTGCCGCGCGTGAGCTGCTCCCCTCCGTTAGAGGTGGGGAGAGGAGGACACCCGCTGTCCTCGGCCAAGATAATAATAATATAACCTATTAATCGCAATAGTCCGGTTTGTTTTCTCCCAGTAGCTGGGAAAGAAGGGGGGGTATGCCCCCCCATCGACCACAAATACAGAGGCTTGAGCTCCCCAGTGTGCTCGCCTCTCATATCGATGAAGCTGCACTGACCTTCTGTCTTAGCATAGTTCTACCTAAAAAAAAAATAAAAAAAAATAAAAACTTGTATTTGCACGAACATTTCAGCTGTAGGATTTCTATACGTATTATACTTTTAGCTCGTGTACTAGAATGTGACCGGCGCAGTTGATTAACATCTTATTTAGATGATGTTTTAGATAAGGAAGAATATATACACCTGAATCAAATATACAGGATTATTTTAAAACGCCAGCAAGCTCTCAGAGATAGATAGCTGGGATCAATTACAACAACATATTTTGATCTACAACTTGTTCAACAACTCGACATAAGTTAATAAATTAAGTAATATTCAATGATGAATTTTGACGACCAGGCTGGCGCAGTGGTACAGGGCTCGGTTAAGTGGAGCATGTTTTGCCAGGGGTCGCGGGTTCGAATCCCGCCTAGGTCATGGATGTTTATATATGCATTATATGTATTTCTATAATAAAAATCTTAAATATGTAAAATTTCTTAAATTTATAACACATTAAATATATTCCGTTGTCTAGTAGGTACCCGTAACACAAGTCCTTAAGGTACTTAGCACGGGGCAAGGCTAACGTGGTGTGTAAAGTCCACAGATTTATTTATAATGATTTTTCATGTGTTTAATGTGTCCCGTGTGGTGCACGCATGCGGACAGCTGATCTGAGAGTGCTCGGTCAGCTGATGTTATACATCGTGTAAGGAGTAAGAAAGAGCTTAAAAAAACGTGTCTGTGTCTAAACTAATGGTCTGATTGATCTGATTTTTGTTGTGTTGTCTGAAAACGATACAGTAAATGTGTGGTTTCATTTAATGCCTCTCGCTTTTATCAACCTTGTATAGTCAGTTAAAATATCAACTTTACAGTTTCACTTGTAACTCAGTAATTATTTAGAGTTTTCCTTGTTTAATCATTTTTCTTAAAAGTTCATCACTTTAGCCAATATTTAATTGCGCAGATCATTTCCATGATAATTTTTCCTCATGTGAATCATGCACACTAAATAAATTTTATTCATATTGGATTTTCACAGTATCCTTTGGCATCTAGTGGCAAACGAGCAATCGGAGACATTTACATGACTAACGACGCCCATAGACATCCGCATAGAGACTACACGGATGCTCTCCTCTTCTTTCTCCTCTCACCTCCTTGGGCCACCGGCTACTTACACACCGTTGTACCGGCCAAATTCGACTGCATTGTGGCACTACCTCTTACTAATATTATCGCCTTTATTGTATGTGTCGCAACAATATAACACTAGATTCAAATCTTTTATTGTTTTATTTATTCATATTCGTTTAGATCTCTCAGTTTACGTATGCTGAATAATATTTTTTTACTTACAGTATAAGGCTAAGGGGACAAAAAGCAATCGAAGCCTTTTGATAACACCCACAGAATTCCGCACAATTGTTACACGTTGCCCTCATTTACTCCCTACTACGGGCCCAAACCGCACAAAAGGCGACATCACAGCTGTCACTGCACGGCGGTCTCATATGAGTTCCACGGTAATACCAGACCAATCTAGGGGCAACCGAGTCAGGCTTGCAGGACGAAGGTTACATCACACACTTTCACAAGCTCCAAACATACCACACGCACAACACACCACATGCACAACACACCACATGCACAACACACCACACACACAACACACGACACGCACAACACACCACACGCACGACACCCCACACACACGACACACCACACGCACGACACACCACACGCACAACACACCACACGCACAACACACCACACGCACGACACACCACACGCATGACACATCACACGCACGACACACCACACGCACGACACAACACAGTAGCCTACTCAGTAGCCATTAGGCTACTTCAGGGCCGTTTCGCCTTTTGTTTCCTCCCATTCTATTTATCCACACTGCATCTTCTCTAGAAATGCAGATCCCCTCCATGAGGTCATGAGGTTCACCTCGAGGCTCGTAATCCTCCCAACCTAGGTTGGAAGACGACCATCATGCGCCCAACCTACCTTTTATTTAGTAAGACTACTAGTAGGCGTTGTTAGATTATGTTTGAACATGCCCACGGAGGTGTGAGTAGAAAGGAGGGCAGCTCATCCTTGTAGCCTCTATGCAGATGTATATGAGCGTCGCGCGTCGGTAGTCATGAAAATGGCTCCGACAGCTCGTTTGCCCCCCCCCCCCCTCCTATATCATAAAAAAGACATTATATAAACACCATATAAAATAATTACGCATGCATTATGTCTGAAATAAAGACTATTATTATTACCATTGTGTAGCGTCTCTAATTTTGTCTCATTTTCCTCTCCCGTATTCGCTGTATTTTCCTTGCATCATTCGACAGTAGGTAAACCACACAGTCTTACTAATCCATGTTGAATAATGTCTCTGTTCTAAGAATATTTCTTTGTTTTGACAAGGAAAGAAGACACTCAACCGTGAAGGTTGGATTCGAGTGGGAGTAGGCCGTATATCCTGTTCATTGTAGCAAGCTGATAAGGGCTGTTGATGATGATGATGATGATGATGACAAAAAGAGCAGTCACAGAACGGCCAATAAAAGTGAAAACTTAAAACTATCAAGTAACAGTTACCTGTATTGAGACACGCGCACGGCGTAGCTGCTACTACTTTTTTTTTTTTTTTTATGGTATAGGGGGGCAAACGAGCAGTTGTAGCCATTTTCATGACTACCGACGCCCATAGACATCTGCATAGAGACTACACAGATGCGCTGCCCCCATTTCTCCTCCCACCTCCATGGGCCACCGGCTACTTACACACCGCACGAAACGCGACAGCACAGCTGTCACTTCACGCCGGTCTCGTGTAAGCGAGAGGTACCTCCCCGGTCGTGCCGGCCCAATTCGGCTGCATGCAAGCATACAGCGTGGCACTACCTCTACTTGTACGCCAACTCTTGTATTGTAAGGATATCGAGCTAGTTGGTACGGGCTGATGACGACGAAGAAGATAATAATGACATAAAAATAAACAGCAATGGGAATGTAGACGTGAAAGCTTAGAACGACCAAGTAACAATGACCAGTATTTAGTAGCACACATTTGTGGCTAGTTTTACACTAAGTCGTTCTGACTGATGAAATGAAATGACAATATCATTTATTGTGCACTAGACTAGACACACACTAGATAAACTACTAGACAAATAAATACAGACAACATTTTACATAAAATGTTCATGTACACAAAGGGCAGTCTTATTGTATTTAAGCAATTTCTTCCAGACAACCCTTGTGTGTATGAAAGAATACTTATAAACTAGGTAAGGTAGGACATAGCTACAAAACAAATTAAAATAAACAAGACAGAAGAAAAAGAAACAAACAAACTTAATGGTAATAAAAGAAAAATAGAAAAAAATAAATGGTTGTAATCACAAATACAACAAACGACAAAAATAAATAAAATATGTAGGTATTTATTTTGCAAGGTTGTAGTTACAATAATTAGAAACAGTTTTGGAAAAAAAAAACAACATTTAAATCTTGCAAAGTCTTTTCAAGCTCAGCATTTAAAAAAATGCAATAAATTATTGATGATGATGATCCAGATAGTAATGACTTAACAGACTAAACAGACAGTAATGGAACTGTAGAGAAGTGAAAGCGTCAAATATTGACCTGTATTCAGTAGCACACGCTTGTAGCATCGCGTAGCTCTACTATCGTAACGTAGCATATTGCTAACGTGAACTCGTACCTCCTTATTAATAAAGATAGATTAACTATATCCAAGTAATAACCTAGTAATAAACTGACATATGTCAAATTCCATACTTTTTATGTGTTCTTTTTAATATGGGGTTTGACAGACGTCAGTTTATTACTAGGTTATTACTTGAATAAATTTATTCTATGTTTATTAATAAGAGGGTGATGTTTAAAATTTTTCCCTGTCTTAACGTCGCCATTAAAAATTATTTTTCACCTCAAAAATAGTTTTACTATCAGTCGTATGATATTCATGCGTATGAGCATGTGTGACGCTATGACGTGATACTATCAACATTAGATATGGCATGGCGCCCCGCCCATCACCAGCGCTTATCTTGAATGCGAAAATAAACAATAGATTTATCGTGTTCACTATGATAAAGACCTTTTTCCTGGTGAATCGTCGGCCCTGGTTGGGATCTGGTGGTTTGTAGCTCTCGGCACAGAATGGTGCTCAATACACATTAGAGAAGTTCCCTAGTCCCCTCTTTAAGGTGTGCTGGTAATGCTCTTAGCTCCATTGGGCCCCTTTCAAGTAAGCCTCACTGCTACTTGACTTAAGTTGCGGTGACTATGACCTCTTTGGTTATACAAGATCTAGAACGAAG
>LUGF01038945.1:10207-57378 GCA_001625245.1 Calycopis cecrops | reverse complement strand
TCTTCAGAATTTATACTCTGTCTTCGAAGTTCAAAGTGATCTCAGCTGTAACATTTTAGTCGTCAATTCAGTTGCGTTCAAACTACGCAATATTTCCCATCTAGGTACTAGATAAATGATACATACAAAATTTTACATAAGAAACAATTGAAATTGTGCAATTCTATATATACATTTATAATCTTCCGACCAACCCTCAGGCAGTGCCGACTGAAACTTCAACAAGGCCCCAAGTGCACAGAAGTTATTATAATAATTGGTTTGATTGAAATATTCAAAAATTAAAAATGTATCTACGTAAGTACCTATTCATCATATATTATGCAAATTACCACACATACTTTGGATTAATAATTTTCTAAGACATCACCATTTTATTTTTGATAACATCATTAGTAATTGCAATAGTTAGAAATATCAAATTAAGTAAGTATTAATTAAACAGCAACACATTTACTCAATAAATTATAATGTGAAATTGCAAATATTTTCATATCTTATAGTTTGCCTATGTTAAAAACAATTAATTAATGTAATAGGTATCTACTTATGTTGCGACTTTTACATTATAATTAATTTTAGTTTAAATTTATTAAACAATTATTATTTATTTATATACAATAACTGTTATACGGCGTATTTTGAGCATGTTTATTTTATTGCATGACTCACAAGTAGATTGTACATAACTTTTCCTAAAAATTAAGAATAACTCCGTGCCGTTTCTAGTAACATAAGATCTGTGTCATTCTGTGTTTGATTTTTATAATTTTTAAGATACCCACAATTCTTTTTATTTTTTTGTTATAGTTATAATTTGTGTACGTTAACATTCTATCTTTGTTATAAAGTAATAAGTTCCACCGCACGCATTGTGGTAAAATAACGAATGTGTTAAATGTTGTTTCTCATGTAAGTGAATTGTAATTCTTTTGAGAAATAAATTTCTTAAACCCATTTATAATCTATAATATATATTCGATTTATAATAACTAAAGTTTCTAAATTTCTTATATGTGTTTTAACTTTTAAGTAACACTTAAGAATGGTGTTACATAACTACCTACCAGACTTCAGTTCGCTGCTCCTTTTTTTGGGTCATATGATAATAATCATTGTAATTTTGATACCATCTCCCGATTTTAATTGAGAAAATTCGAATCATCTCTTCATATCTAATTTACTAATTATTTATCAGTCCCAAGTCAATTTGAGCATTTCCTTCGAGATCCCTGTGAATTAATCAGAGAGTTCAGTATTGAGAATATACTTAGATAATCTTGTGCAAGGTCACGGATGCTGACATTGGATTATTACAAACATGAGTTACAGTAACAATGGTAGGTAAAACCAGTGCCGGAATGTAAACTACGACACAAGCACAATAATTTACAAATGTGTCTGAAGTATAGACGCAGTATTTATTAAAGTTGTAAATTGTCTCTGGTTTTCCCGAACAATAAATGGCGACATTATTATCTGCCGATTAGACATACCGTGTCTCTTTATCTGTTTAATTTCCGAACTTAAATGACTTCCTACAAGCCTACCTTTGAAGTAATTATAAAAAGTCTACCGTCTTTTTAAGTGACGATTACGTTTCCAGACGTGTCGAATCAGGAATTTGGACGAAACGAAGGTTTTGTTTTATGGAAGGTATCGTAAATACGACTACTTATAATTAGTAGGTACCTACGCATTGTTGAAACTATCATGTTTTATGGCACCAATGATTGATTACAGTTTCAGTTAGGGAGACATGTCTGGGTAAAAAGTTTCTTTTTATTCAAAATACGGAACAATTTTTTTCGGCCATGGGCAACGCTGTAGAAGCGAACAAACCCAATACATCTTTATCAAAATGCTGTGTAGGTACCCGCTCATCAGGCGACAAGATTTAGTAAGGGAGGCCGACACCGACGATGGAAGGGATACATCCATCAGATATGAGAGTTACAATAGTAAATCCGAACCGCCTCCTACAGGTGTTAGCGAGCCGGTGGGACTCCCCCATGCTGCGACACTGGGTGTGGCTGCACAGGCCCTCACCGAGACCGGGAACTCAATTGTTCTAAAAGTAATTATGTGAAATTTCAATGAATCTAATTATTTACTAACCAACTAGAATAAGCTTACTAACAATTAATATGGATGTAAATAATCTGAAATAAATATATTATTATTATTATATTATTATAAATATCTAGATAGCAGGTAGACAAACAGATACTGCATGTCATATTGTATAGAAAGGTAGATAGATTTTATTGTTAACAATAATATTGCGTAACGAGCTAAATATTATGAAATCATAAAAAATAAATGTTGTCACGTAACTAATCAATGTATGATTATTGATTATTTAATCTCGGTTTCAATTAATAAAAGCGTGGTAAATCTTATAAATATGTATTTAATATAAAATAAGTAGAGTAACTACATAAGCACACCTACACAGGTAGGTAGGTAAATGCTTACTATCTAGAACTTGCGTCCTCTAACTACTCTAGTTCCTACACACTGTCATTCAATACTAAATCGATTGCACAATAAACATTTTTTTAAATATGACGCCATTATTTTTATACTATGTACCTACACAAGTACTGTGTCTAATTAACGCCCTCGGTGAATATAAAACATTTTATTATTTTACTCTATTCTTGAAATAATGCCATTTGACACTAAAATTATGTATGATTTATGAGTACACAGTTACAGTCTCTGAAGAAAAATTTTCGCAATATATTCCGTTTTTGTAAATGCCTTACTTTATTTCTTATTTCTGTTGTTTCATTTGTTGTGAAAAATATTGAAACATAAACATTTGACATCACCGTATTGCCAAACGTAAATGAATGGTTTACCTCTTTCCTTTTTCAATTCACAAAGAAACAGTACGTTAGAGGGAGACGGCATGATGGTAATTGTTGTTGCTACGAACCGCATGGCGTATATCGTACTACGCAAGCTGACGGTGTGTCGACATTGGACGTTGGATCGGTTGCCGGCCCGAGGCTTCGTCCGAACGCGTTTACGCGACGCGTCAGCCTCGCTCGTCATAAAATTTGTTAGTCTCGCAATGGCGTTATTACGAGGTGGTTGTGTGTCCGTTTAGTTTTACAACAACCCGAGCGGACACCGGCCCAAAATATTGGCCTGTCTAGACTTGCTCGAGTTACTCGAAAACATTCTTGTAATTCCCGTGCCCACAATCGTTTTTGCCACCACGGACAGTCAAGTTTTGGTACGATATCCACTCGGCAAATAATTTCAAGGTTCGTACTATATTCGCAGGTACTTTACAATTTCCCCTTACTAAACCGCGTTACTAAATCGTCGATTGTCTCAGTTATATTAAAAGTTTTGCAATACTTCAGTTGTATATTTAAAATGCATTAGTTATGCCTCAGTCGGTCGTGCCAGTGAAGTTACTAATGTGATTATTCTTTTGCAGATCATGCTCATCTCATCATAGTTCCTTCTTCGTTTTAAGTGTTAAGTGTTTTGTGAACGTTAGTGTATTGTGACAGTGACCGTGTTAAAAGTGTTGTGATGGATCCTGGATCACCTTCAGTACTATGGCCTCTGCGCCTGAACAAACCTGCAGTTACCGTACCCGTGCCCGCGACAGATGAGGATAGTAAAGAGGAGGAGAGGGCTCAGTCGCCGGTGCTCGCGGACCGGCTGTCTGCAGCACCGTCGCCCTCCAGTCCCGCCCCCATCAGCCCCTTACCTCCTCAACACCAGTTCCAAGCGGCCCTGGTGGCCGAGAAGTATCTGTTGTTGGAACAAGTGGAAGGTTCATCACTTTGCCGATGTGTGGACGTGCGCACGCAAGAGGAATATGTTTGCAAAGTAAGTGCCCAGGCTATAGCAATAACTAAAACTATAAACGAAAACCAGTTGGACCGCGTCTCAGTCCCTCACAATACGAAATTGGTAGCATAAACAACTTGACTTATACCTGCTTTTTTAGTTTTATTCTTTATTAAAACCGCACACAATACTTTTATGTATATTAACAGGCCCATATGGATATAGATAATTTGCATATACTTTAATTATTTACTTATAAACTAAGTCGTGCATGTAAATTTTTTTTATCACAAAGTATTCGCGCCAGTGATAAGTGATAACAGATATCTGTTCACGCAACAAAAAGCACAAATTGCTTGTAATGAGGCGTTGTCATTTGCACATTTCCATACATAACAACTATACTGTTTAAAAATAGCCCCGTTCTTTGTTGTAAGACTGGCAATATATCATATTTACGAGAAGAATCGAATAGGATACGTAATTCATAGTGTTGAAATAATTGTAAAGAGTTTCGACAGGAGTTGCGTAGTTTGGTACTTGGTACAGAGCATGTTGTAGACTTCAAAACTTGATTTGTATTTGCTGGCAAGAACATTATGGATCATACTTTTGGCTAGCCCAGTTTAAATGATATTAGTGAAGTAACACAAAAAGTATGCTAACCTATTTTGAAAATTGGCAAACAATTTTCTGAAATTAAATACATTTATAGGTAACTATATAATTTGCTTAGATACAAAAGTAAAGAAGTTATAGATTAGAAGCTGTAGTTTTTTAATAAAAGTATATAAATAATCATATCTTTGTACTAAATAATATGCAAATCATATCATACTTATTAATCTTATCATTCATTGTAAAACCTCCTTAGGAAGATTGCAACACAACCAATATCCGTATAATCTAAACATCTGATTTCATGTTAAAAAGGGTTCGCTATTCCCATGGCTCCGAAACCCCGTAGAGATGAGCCGAGTAATAATGTACCCACATAATAGTTTCCCTCGCCTTGCCAATTATTGATTATTATTACATAACCAGTCGAAATTAAATTTGTGACATTGAACGCGTTAAAGTAAATAAGCGCGAGAAATATTTTAATAATAATTCTTCGTTCTTAATTCAAATGTATATTTTTTTTAATCGCACATCAAAAGTAATTTCGCCTTATTATTTACATGCAACATCGTTGCTATCAATGTTCGTTCAACATCGATGTCATACTTTATATGTCATGGTCTAGCGGTGCTCAAAGTTGTAGGACGCTGCCATCGCTGACTCCACTCGCACAATGTCATGTGTCGCCTTTCGCAATATGGCAAATAAAGGTAACATTAAGATAAAATTATAAATATCGTTACTCGATTGCCAAACTGTTAGGTTTTGACGGTGATTCGCTTTTTGCGCTCGTTTGAATTTTACTCGCGACAGTCAAACCAGTTTGGGAAACTTGTTATTTTGCACATCCTCCGTGTAGGCTCGGATTTAGGCTACAGGATACAAACTAGCGCCGAACAAAGGCCTATACAAGTATTGTCAAGGCACAAAATATACACTTCCCTCGTGAGAACCTGACAAGGTTACATGTGGCAACATTATCGTTGCTAAACGTTGAATGTATTTACAACATCGCTAGTTGCTGTCACTACAGCTGTACCTATAATATATTTTGTTCTATACGAACCTTTACAAATTTAGTGTTGGGCGCATGGCGTTGCATTATGTTGTTGATAAAAATGTGTAAACTCAGCCGAAATCAATTTGACCTTCTCATTGACATTGTGAAATAGACAAATGATAACGCGCCGATACGTCAAGCGAGGTTGCCGGACCCCCCCACTATTCTCTCCTCTGAATAACATTATGAATACGCGTAATAACTATTACGCGCCAAGTTCATTGCTGGTCGCACAAAACTATTTTTTATCGGTGGGAATAATAAAAGCGCAATGAATGTAGATGTTAACAACAATTTCACAAAGTAATAAATATTTAAAAAAAATGTTAAACTAAACTAATATAACAACATCGCATAGGAGCCGGATAGAGCAGAATGATGATGAAATATATAATGATTTTAATAATTATTTCATCAGCCCAATTTTAGTTTGTAATATCATGCGTAGGTACTATACAAATTGCTCGGCTACACCTCGATTAAATAAATATTGATATTGTTAACTGGGTTAGCAGCCTTAAACTACACCGAGAGCCAAATATTATCGATCAATTGCCACAGCTATTGCGAATTCTTATCTTTTTTCGCAAACACTCAAAAACAGGTCATACAAGTACTCGAGTACCTAAATAGTAAATACTAAATCAGGGACGGCACGTCTACGCATTTTAGCTATAGGTTCTATTTATAAGGAATGAGTAAGAATTTTTTGACGCGCACCATGATTCAGTAATGAGTCTGCCATCTTGATTTAGTTTTTATAGTTGACATTTCGTAAACAGAAATATCAGCGTTCCAATTACAAAAATAACACGTTCTAAAATCGTCCTATATGTTTACTTCTAATTTTAAATTTACCTTACAACATTTAGCGTTCGATTTCTAAACCCTCATCTGTCGTCACCTTAGGGCTAAGAACTCCGTTTGATATAACGTTGATAGCCATTTATTCGCGAGGGGTCTATTCACCTAACGTTTTGACCTCGTTATATTAATTCTAAAGAACCCTTTTCAGATGTTATTTTAATCCCCTTTGATCTGTGTTCATAGAGGCGACTATGCCATATTGAAATTACACATAAAACAACATACAACACTGAATAATAAATATGTACGTGCAATATCAAAAGTGGATTGAAAATATTCAATAAAAATTCATTGCAATATTTTAGAAGGTTATTATTCCTCTTAAAGAATCTTATGAAATATACAGAAGGATTTCATAAGATTCGGTTAATTGAAACAACATTTGTAACTTCTGTAAGAAATAGTGCCATTGCATCAAATGGGCTGGCTCTGGGGACATCAGCTCCCGTAATATTCTATGGTTTGCCAGAGTCTCTCTACATAACTTTTTTTCTATTGGTGTTATCACCGTCAGTAGTTAACAAAAGAAAAGCTATTTTGGGTTGTAAGAAATAGCATACTTATATATTATCCGTTGCAGGTTGTATCAAGAGACTGTAGTAGTCTACTACAAGCTCACTATCGGCTAGACGGCCATCCGCACGTCAATCCACTCCACGAGGTGTTGGTCGGAGATAAAAGGGTGTATCTAATATTCCCCCGGTCTCATTCCGACCTGCACTCATATGTGCGGGCGAGGAAACGGCTAAGAGAGCACGAGGCCCGCAGGCTGTTCAGGCAAATGGCAGAAACGGTGGCCGCGTGTCACGAACAGGGCATCGTTTTGAGGGACCTCAAATTGAGGAAGTTCGTCTTCGCCGATCCACAGAGGTGAGTTTTGCATTCCTTTTTCGAAAATATATTTTTTAATTTATGTGTACACGTCATTTTGCCGAGTATTTTTGCCAATGGCAAAATAAAATTAAAATGATTAATGCTTGATATAAGAGTGTAGGCAGTGGGATCGGTCGCATTTCTCTGATGATTTATCCATCACCGTTTCTCGTGATCTCATCGTTCGTCATGATATCATCAGGCGTGTAACAGTAAATGTAACCGTTTTGGAACAGACTGTATAGTTCACTTTAAAGCCATGCTTGTTATAATCCTTACTAACAGCATAATAATAGAGGAGGCATAATGAAATCGTTGTACACTGGTTGACGGTTTCCTAACGATTTTCGCAAGGACTATGATTTAATATAGAGAAATCAATGTAGTAAATTGCAATCAATTGAAATTATCGCATACAGTTGGCTGTGCGGAGCCGTGTACTAAATTTTGCCAATGAAACTGACGCAATGCAACGCCGCTGATATCTCAGGCGCTATCGAAAATCTTACTTGTGTAATCGAATGACATTATTAGCAGCGCGTTCTGGGGTCGATTCCTAGTCTTCGAGCCTATTTAGATGTCTAGAATGTTTTAAAGTTCTGTCTAATCCCAAATACGATCTTATCCTTATGTTTTGGTGTAAGAGTTCTAGTCTATGGTTAAAATATTATGAATGAAAGATATATGATTCCGAACGAATAGATTATAGTATCAAATATACTTATCCCGGTTATAGTTTAATGGGTTACTTTCTCTTTTTTGTGGGCTCGCCCGCTGTTCGTCCGTGAGAACTGGCGAGGTTCTAGGGATAAAAAAACGACGGAAGTCGGGCGGAAACGTACGTCTCAGACGTCATTTCCTTTGTGCCGATAGCGCCATGATAACGCTATCAGTAATTTATTATGCCTGTCAGCTCGACAGGCGTCTAAGTTACAAGAAGCACAATATCAGCAACAGAACGTTAACAAACTATTAGCAATAGTAATTGCTGGCAGCCGGTATGAGCCGTTTTCGAACTTTTGAAACGTTATCTGGCCTCCATTGTTGCGAATATCTCCGGCAATGCTAGCGACTCAAGGCGAACGGTGTCACTGCGTACAATACAATCGGGTCAAGGGTGAGCGCCCGCGCACGCGGCGGCCCAAACCCTGCACCTCCATCCCCCAATCCAACCCTAGGAATCCAATTAAAATACATGTGAAAAAATCCCATACGGGCTACAGGTACGGGTTAGTAACAAATTAATTCTTTTATTCACCTGTCACCTGTATACAGACCCTTGTATTTTTTAATTTTGATAAGCAAACGCTTTACAGGAATCCTTATTATGTTGTGCCTCGCGTTTGATGTTTATTCTATTTTTAACTCTGGTATTTGGTTGGGCTTACGTAGTCCCTCCCACGAGCGTTCTCCTTACCTTCTGTAATTTCGTCCCGAGACAATCGACTGTACACCTCCACAAAAATTGAAATAAATGGTTCCTTTAACCCCTTTTTACGTCCCCGATGACTTTCACAAATGAAAATAGTTTTGCGCACGAATGTTCTCATGTTGAGTACGCGAATAACGGACTGCATGCGAAGTGGGTGGGATTAACGGGGACAGACGGCTTAATTTATAAAATGTAATACCACTCCACGGGTGCACGGTCAAAGGGAATATTGTCAAAAGCGCAGATTTGCGATGCGAGCCACGGAGCGCTCCCATCCCCCGAATATGTAAACTTTTGCTTTACCCTTTAATAACGTGAGTTTTCAAACAAATTTCAATCTAAGCATAGGCATTAAATCTAAGTTTTATTTCCATACTTTGGGAATAAAGTCAGGTTTAGCTAGCAACTTGTTTTAGCGGAAACATTCGCCGGCTGACTTCCCAAGTCCAAACTTTCCCATAGATTCGCTCATTAATTCAGGACATTTGCATATGCAGCTGACCTTGCGCGTCCCTAATAAATTCTAATGATTATGCACACGCGGTCAAGACTCCGTGAGAATGGTCGCAGGTCGTTATAAGGTGCAATATGATCGCACTTGATCATATTTGCCCTTCGCAACACAAAGGCACCCCAAATTCTCGCCATCCGCTAGACTCCACGCTGCGATATCCCGTACTGCACCATTATACATAAGCACATTAATATTGATTCAGCGCTTCTTATTTCCGAGGCGGGATTTTCTCATCCTTTGATATGGAAAGAAATTATTTTTCTTTATCGCTCCGGGCGACACCTCAAGTTTAAAACTCACTTTGACATGTTAATCAGCTTCTAGATAAGTATTGGGTTTTTTATAGACTGTTTACACAATCCTATTAAAGTCTGAGTGACTTTAAATATAAAGTAGAATATTAGAAATATTTCACGTCGTTTGTATCGTTATATAAAACGCGAACGACTTGTAAAAGTTCTTCACGCATTCCTTGAATGTCCTACTTTTCGGAATCAGGTTATTGATGAAAGCGGCAAGCAGGTTTTATATTTACCAACGTACAATTGTTCCACATTACATTTTTCTATCGTAGTGGTGAATAGACACCGGATGTTTCCTGTGAATCTTCTTTGAACTTTCATCGGAACAATCTCGGCGGATGTGGAGGTCGGAAATGGTGACAGTGTTTCTTTATTTTTGCGCTGCGCAATATTTTTTGTGTCCCCGCGAACAAAACGTAATGTAATCTTGTAAATCCCCCCGTAAACAATCGCAGGTATAAGTCGTATTGTTCCCTTCGCCCACTCGCTATAAAAATAAACCCACCATTTCAGGTAACAAAGAAATTCAAATATTGTTTTTACGTAACAGACAGCCGGGAGTCGGATCGCTATATCGTTACCCAACGTTTTATTACAAACAATGATTTAAAAAGAGCCTTTTGACGTAACTGGCATTATTCTTACGAAGCCTCGACATTAATTCCTTTGCTCAACGTCGTCGAAGGTATAAATAGGCGCGGTCGCGAAAGTCGCGGTGTCTGCGATAGAATGGGTTGGCGGATATTTATGGCGCGTTGCTCTGGCAGCGGTTGGCGGATGTGCCAAATCGGTTCGCAATAGACCCGGCAGACGCCGCCGCGTCGCATACCGGCCCGGCCACTGACGACACTCCATCCCGAATGGAATTCACACGTGTTAGTCTCGTCTCCTGGCCATAACTTGATAAATTTAAGTTTTCTCCTTTCCCATCCACAACGAAATGTGTAACTATTTCGACGCTCATTATTTTACAACTCCCATGCATATGCCAACAGTGTTCCAAAATCTTTTGAAACGCCGTTGCCAAACTCATGGTGCAAGAAACGTCCGCCGCGTTACATCTAAGTATTTGCATAACAGCCAGCTTGTAACGCACGCCTTCCAGTTTCGACAATTGTATAACTTGGACATTTGCGCCGTACTACAATTATAGATCTAGATTCTAGTTACATAATGCTCCTGGTGTGGCGATGCTGCGCGATATGGGAGCGAGATTTGATATCGTCATTAATATTATTATCGTTCTTTTTTCATCTACCGTTTAAGATTTAATCGCAGTCGCATCTAACCCAAATGGGATTATGGCAAGATACATTTTGTCTTCCAACTAACAAAATGGGTAGATCTCAGTCCCATAAATCTAGGCTTTATCAGGCCATAGCTGGTCGCAGGCCTCCTTCAACAAACGCGCTAGCACACGCCTCCAAATTTGTACAATTGAGGTGCACACATGAGTCGGCGTATCGTTTTGGGCGTTTAGTCGTGGCCTCGGTCGACTTGTGGTATGAGGTCGTGCGCAACTGTGCCAATGTCGCTGACGCCGGTCGGTGCGCGCCTCGCTCGTGCGGAACCAAAAGATTAATAGAAAAAACAATGATGCGTGTAACGTCATCGGGCTTACTTTCATAATCATCAGCCTTTATCAGTTCACTGCTCAACATAATATTCATTTTAAAAATGCTACAACGGCGGATATTCTTCTATTCGCATAAATAATAAAAATTGGTCATTTGAAAGATTAATTTATTTAGGGCTCTTTGTTAGGACCCTTTATAACGCCAATACGGGCGATCGTAGCTCGAATCCAATTCGGTCCGGCTACTGGAAGTCTTCCATCTTTCTTTCGTCTTAATTTAATTTACTTGAGAATTAGTGTCGCGTACGTTCTGACATTACACCTACGTTTCTCCTTCGGCGAGACATTCGTCATGACTATAAATAATGGCCGTCCGCGCCTTTTTCGGACACACCGGATGCGCTGCCGGACGCGAGAGCGTTGCTCTTGCGAATCACCTCCACTGAAGCGTTCTAGGAAGTGAAAAGCTTCTATTGTCGGGGATGCCAACAATATGGCTCCTTTTACGTCAATACATAGAACAATACGATGCGTCAAGAATATCTTTAAGGCATTTAATGTTTACCAATCAGCATCAGACAAGCGCATTAGTAATCTATGGCCCTTATACTCGTGTTTCGAGGAGATCCATATTGAATGTTGTGTATTGGTGCATTATGGGTCGATATTCATGTGTCATACGCCATTTACAAGCAATTAGCGTTAAGTATTTAGTTTCTCAATTGTTCGTGAATTTAGTTGGGTGGCAGCTGAGAAAACGCACGACTAGCTATTAAATCGATCTGGTTGCGTAAAACAAAGGTCTGCGAAACCTTGTGCAAGCGGCGCGCCCGCTCCCGCCCGACATATCTGCGGATTTGCGTAACTCGCACTTATCCGCTGCGTCGTCGTGTGTTGTGACACGTTTATAATATATCACGCTCATTGAAAAACCATACACCGTTCTACTAAGTGAAAGAGTCTCTGGTCCATTAGGTGATGTAATGAATGATGACGGAGAAGACGACGCATCTGCACAAACTTTGTTTGCGTTTGAGTCGTTAATCGTTAAATGACACGCATTTTTACCTCTTTATGCAATAGAAAACCAAGATAACATCTGGAGTCTGTGAATTTACATGATCGAATCATTAGCGTGTTGCAAGAGAAAGCGCCAGGTGAGCATAAAGCTAAGATATAACCTAGATACCTTGATGCGCCGGTCGGAAGACATGTCGAGTTGGAATCGTGATTCAAACACCGCTTGGTAACAGTCCACACTTCCTTTGTAATAGAATTCATGAATTTTAATACGCAATTAGCATTTGCCCGTAAGGCACCTATGCGCGTGGCACCAATTAAACCTCTTTAAATTGCACCCCAAGTAACACAAGAGCGGTCAACTAGAACAAAGTAAAGTTGCGGAGGTATCGACGCCCGCCAAACACGCGACCACTTTTCCCCATGAAATAGCAGCGTTTAAAGTGAAATGTTGAGGACACCCATTTTTCTCTTCCATCTACAATTCTAAGTTCTTCTATTTTGGATTGATCGTTATTGATATTTTTTAGCAAAATTATGATTTATTTTCTTACACTTGAATACTTGCTACTTGTATTCAATTTCCAAAAAGATTCTCATTAGGCGTTCCGTGTCGTTTCATACGAGTGGCTTTATCATCAAGCTACAACCTCGTACATAATTAGTAGTGATTTTTTTCCTGTATCATATTAACATTTATGTATGATCTCATCGCTTAAAGGTTAAAGTACGTGCACATTGGATACATTTATCCTGTGCTTCGTTATTACTTCCATTGGTCTCCAAAGATAAGTTGTCGCCAACCTTTCTAGTTTTATTAAACCGTTAAAGAGAAGTTGTAGTCAACTTTTCTAGTTTTATTACAAGGTAATAGAGAAGTTGTAGCCAACTTTTTTAGTTTTATTGAAACGTTGTAGGAAATTTAGGGCATAAAGAACCATAATTCGCTAGAGGGACCTGCTGTTAATATTCTTGTTATCGGCGTCCAACCATGAGTTGGGACCAATGACCTTTACTTTTATTTGCAAGTATAAAGGTTATGACACATGGTCTTACATTGGCAACAGTGTATCCTGCAGTTTGTTATTTCCTTGTGTTGGGTATCCGAAGATGAGCTAAGGCCAATGTATAATGACCTTTAGCTTTATTCGAACATCGTGGCTGCATATCCGCGTCGCGAAGGTCGCTGACCGAAGCTAAGACTCATCCAGCGTAACCAAAACATTAACTCATGGTCTTCACGACGCGAAGTTCGGCATCTGCTGTTGCATTCCAACCTTTATTCCTTGGATTGTAAAGCTTAGTTTGACGTGTCATAAATCTATGGGAATATTTAAAGGACATGGTCTGTATAAAATTAGTTCTCCTAGCACGCTTTAGCACTTTTTGTGATAATAAAATTCACTCCCCATTAAATCCATCGTATCTAACGCACAAATACTTTCGAATATATTTTTAATATACTTTTTACTTTCTTTTTGTACTCGATTTAATTCTTTATCTCGACTTTCACAGAGCTACTCAAGTAAACTTTATTAAGCTGAATACTTTACCATTTCATTGTTTTATGCTGCGTAAATGAAACAATTTGAAGTATAAAAATATAATTTAAAAAGTCTCTCCAAATACCATTGTGAAAATGAATCAGACATGATGAATTCCGTCCAGAGAATGCGTCAGTGCATCGATGACGTCATCGAGAGGGAAGGGCCCAATATAGAGGGTTCGGGATGAATCATAGATGTAATAGGTCACTACCCCCGTCTATATATATCTACCCTCGACATTTTAAATATATCTTACATTAGGGCACAAAAATATCTTAAGGAAAACGTAAATATAAACACACTATCACAACAGCTGTTAAAAGGTACTGGATGCATGTCCAGAAATAAATTCTGAAAGATTATTGCTTCCGCCTTATCGGACATTTTGTTTACGAAGACAGAGGGAGCGCTATAAAATATCACATAAAAATTACTATTTAATAGCCACGGCTTCATCGACTTTAGAAGTATTACACAAAGCTATGTTGCTTTAGAACATTGTTAATTATGATCACCAAAAATATTAATATTATTTATTAATGTGACAATGGTGTATTTATTTCCTTAATACATATGGTGGCATTGTATAAATAACGCTAATGATTCACATTTTATATTGCCTGTATCCCAAGTGGGCAAACAAACCGGATTGACACAAAATCCAGACACGCCTGTTTCATCCACGTTCATTTCATTGCACCTGAACAAAAAGGCATTAAATGTGCTACTTACCACGTACATTGTACTTATTAATTATTGAATTTAATTAAGTATTTGTTTTTTTATTGTTTATTATTTAATCACCGAGCTCACGTTCTGCGATATCTACAGCATGATGCAACTTATTTACGTACCTTATCGCTAAATAAAGATTCCTTTGTTTGTCCAAATCTTTCAACGTTCATAAAGAACAACACGGAAAATTGATATTATTATTCAGCTGTAGGCATGAGACATACCTGTAACATTGAATACCCGGCCTCGCAGGTACGGGTATCGCCATTATACCCGGTATTGAAATACTTTAAGGTATTTGATAAACATAAGACAACGACTCAAGACACCGGTCAATGAATGGTCTGTAATTAATGTTTAATCAAAGCCTTTATATATTTTTAGAATATGTCATTAAAATTTTGCAAGGAAGAGTTAACAGCAAGTTTTCTATTTATCTCCTTGTTCCGTCACATACCCTCAAATCCTAATATTCCACTAATAATATTGTCCGACATCTGTCACACAAACGCAAGTACGAAATGCGTCAGATCTGTAAATAAACAAATGCCCTATCGATAACGTAATTTGCTTACGCTTTGTACTTTACTGGAGATAATGGGAGCGTCTTAAGGCTGTCACACACTAAGCAGATGAGATAAAATTTTATCTGCATATAAAACCACCCTTCAACATATGTCTACAGATACTTGACGGTAAAATATAAGTTCTGCTGCGTAGTGTTGCTCCTTAAGTTTAGCACAGAGAGCGATATTAACTGATATGCGCTCAGATACAGATATTTTACCGCATCCGCATAGTGTGTGACAGTCATTATTGTCGCATCTTAATATAAGTCATATAAAACGGTTCTTGGTAACCGAGTCACGGACACGTCCTATAAGTCATTTCCTGTTCTTGCACAATTCAAATGTAACCTCGATATTGAACTCAATTGTTTCGATTTCTTTGTCAGTTTTGAATACGTTTAATATTCAAAACCGTCCGAGGTACTGCTGTATCGTGGAATACGATTATGTAATGGAAGATATAAACATTCTGCTAGACTTCCGCCTGTCCAAATAAAATGCTGTAACTGAAGAATACGCATTGAATACTTGTAACTTGTGGTCCGCTGTCTTAAGTAGTTACAATGTACATACATTATCTACGTATACAACCTCTTTTAAACAATTCTGTTAACGTTTTCCAGTGATAAACACTAATTAGTTTGATGACATTCTTCGGATATCCTGGTGATTACATTGTCTTTGCGCAACGCGTCCTAGTGTTACACATTTGACAGTACATTAAGGCACTCGCAAGTCACAGATAATTAAGCAACACATGCGTCACTTGCCAAATACAGTGTTACCAATCGAATGGTATTTAATACATATTCGGTAAACTGTACCTTATTGTAATGGCAATAGAGTGTAAAATGTAGTAATGTATGTATATAGAGGCGGTCTTGACAGATGTCATTGATGTTATTATTTTTATTGGTGATAGTCTGTGGTGCGTAGGCGCATCCTAATCTCGATTCTCAACCTGACGTAACATGGTTCACGGTCAGCTAGAGGAAATGACGCAAGCATTAACATTGCAACACCCGCCGTGTTGGCTCGCCAAAACTATTTCGACCAGAGATTCAATTCGATCCATAAATCTAGCCGTAGCTTCTTTATTCGCAACATAATTGCGAATAATTTCGTACTGAGATAGATACTTATCAATAACTCTGGAACCAGCTTCTTTAATTGCGGCCCGGCTACCTCATGTTCCAACCGGTTCCCCGGGTCTAGCTGTTTCATGGCTTAGCAATATTTTCATCTGTCAAACTTGCATTATTGTCGAGCGGTTTTCGACTTTCTGCATTGGTAATAGAATATAAAATGAAATACTCGTAGTTGATTCTAGGAATAAAACCGGTACGTCTTATAATGAGAATAAAAAATCGGATTTCCTATAGAACTCGGGGCTAAGATGGTAGCATATTTATTATTGCCATAAAAGATTACACGTGGTTGATACGTAATGTATCAAACACGTGTAAATTCTAGTAATCCATTAAATAAAATGTATACTTTTTATATAATTGAAATTAACTTATATTATTTTTCGTTGTATTAAAACATCGTAATATAATACCTCAATGTTTTATTTCTTCTGAAGATCGATTCATCTAAAATAAATGTGAATGGTGTGAATAATAATTTAAATTACCCTCAAATGCGTAAAATTCTCCGATAGAATTTAAAGATGAATAATATGACAGACCTTATCTAAATACAGTGAGTCACGAAAACTTAAGTATCCGAACGTTAAAAAAATCCGCAAACGGCCATCAGGAGCGCTACAATGACATTGAAATGTGCCGTTGCGAAATCGTATTCTTTTCGTGGTTCTGGCCTCGCGCTCGAGATTGAAGAATACGTATAATAAATATGAGAACGTACGCGACCTCCCCTCACGGTCACTACTTGCGTAATAACCACGACAACAATACCTCTGTTTGACTTGCACTTGTATTAAAACAAATTTTGACGTTTCGTTGCTTAATACGAAAGTGCCAACATTCAAAATCAATATTCTTTTTTTAAATAATACCTATACATATATTTTTGCCAGTGTGCAAGCTTATTATTTTAAATCAACTAATAAATATTACGGTGAATCTGTATAACAAATACTTTTCAGAAGAGATAAATCCGTTCCGTAAGATGTGATTCTAAGAAATTTGAAATAAGCGCCATTGTCCTTGTTCAATTAATGTAAAATAAATCTTATTTTAATAGCAATAGGATTTATTTTATGACCAATAAAAATTTGCAAATGAAAACTTGAGTGATAGTAATGATAGTATATTTGCCTCGTCAAATTTCAAAAGGAACAGATAATAAAGTCCTCACGTGGCACTTGAGCGTACATTTCAGTGTTTGAACAGTTTTCCAATAACCTACGCACTTGTACTTAAAATTCGCGATGATGTAATGCCACAACAATTTATCGAACGCAATTAAAACTTTGACTTTCAAATTACATTGTGTATATTGTGTAGGTATTTTGGTACGGGCCGTTACTACGTCGCCCACCTATAACTGTTTACGTTCTGACGTAAACCGCCTTCGCACAAAGGGCGCAAGGGTCGCAGGGCCACGTGATACTGACGTCACGGGGAGATTCACCCCACTTCGTGACGCAGGTTAACTTATATCGACCAAGACGTTTTCGGTTACATTTAAGAAGAATCAAACGCCGCGCTGACGTGATTCGTTATATAAATTAAACAAAATTATGAAGAAACTGATGATAAAACAAGGAAAATGTAAATTTGAATTGCTTAAAAGCTTTAGTCGTTATCCGACCAAGGCATTAAAAGTTAAACCATAGACAATCAATGATTTTTATATTTCGGCAATCCATATTTGGTGTTCATTGTATGCTAGGATATAATCTGCTGCCGATGAGTTCATTTGTACAAACATCCTTATTTCGCGTAAGTCCATACGGTAAAGCACATGATTTAAAATCTGTGCGGGTGTGACGTAAATGGACGCGGAAGTGGTTTCGGTCGGTCGCGTCGCGGCCCGCCGATAGATAAGTGGTAACCGTGAGGCGTGAGCCGTGGACCGTAGTCAAGGACGACTAATATAAACAGGCCCACGAGACACGCGATAGCGATCCACTAGCGACACACAGTTCCGTATTCAAATTGGACAGTTACGATTTTGAAATTGGAATACTCGTCAGCTAGCAAATTGGAACGTTATCTTTGAAATTGGAATACTCGTCAGTTATAAAATTAGAACGACTTTTATTCATTCATGATTTAAAATTGCCATAAGGAATATAGAACCTTCGGGAAGTAAATTCTAAAGTCTTCACAATACTATTTATTTATTTTTAAAGTTGTTCTAGATTTAAAACATACACATATGAATTAAATTAAGTTCCATGATAAGTGATGTAATACGGAAAGAAATTGCATCACAACTAAAATAGTTAGTTTTGGCTAGTGACGTTTATTTACTCTACACATCAGAGACTATCAAAATCAAGATGCGTAGGAATATAAGCGACTTTTTCCTCGTAGGCAACAAACAAAGTAACAAAACACGTCACACTGATATCAACATCCTGTTACCGAGAACTGATGTGTGTACCAAACAATTTTCCAAGTTTATTTTCTTTTTGTAAAAGGAAATTGGCTAGCGATTAATAAGAAAACAACACCACTCATCCGTGTTTAGTACTTCGTACATTTTTTTTCTGTCATAGTGTAAAAAGATCCTATAGTACGCAGCCTTTAAGCGCTTTGCTGTTTGTATCTGTAACGCTGTAAAAAATAGTTAGGTAATATGGTTACTTAACTGTATCAAAGATGTGATGATATTAATTATAAAACATAAGAACCCGGCGTGTGGCTTCCGCTTATGGCGCGCTGGTTCAATGTCAGTTGCGCAAGCGTCGCTCTTCCGCCTTCCATTCGACTTGCGCGCTCGACCGGGAACACTGATTCAGAATTTCGAATATAGAATACCGGTATCTTTTTTTAAACTATCAACAGTAAGCTTCTTGGACATGCCTTTTAATGCCTTAATTTTCTAATAACCTTTGCTATAAATGTTGGTTATTTGAACTAAATTGCTTCGCATATTGTGAATTCTAAGTATTTTTCTGCGCAATAGTCCTATCTACGATAACACGGTATTGCTAAAATGGCTCGTGTTTGACGGAATTTATCAATTTACCTATCTATCAAATAACGATGGAGGAAAGGTTTCAAGCTATCGATCTAGGTTAAACATTTGCGTGTTATTTTTGAAAACTGTTCTCAATATTATAAATAGAATGATTAAGTGTTACATAAGATGTTTACTTGTAGATCAGTACATAAGTATTGGTATTAAAGTGTCGTTATAGGTCTTTACTATTATCAAACTAACGTCCATGTTATATTATAGTAAGTTGCGTCACTAGCTTATGTAACTAAACACATGAACAACACTAGTTCCGTTTATTTTGTCAACACTGGCTGAATGAAAAAAAAATAATTGGCAAATTTATTATCTTTGGAATTTTATTCGATGTTGCGAAACTCGATTTTCGCGATTATTAAAATCGAATCGGAGTTACGTCAGCGTTTTCTTGGACGATATACGTGATGAAAATAATGTGACTTTTGAACGAGAGATACGTGACTTAGCCGATATGATCGGGCTATTTGCGATGTTAGCACGACGTTGCAGAGTGGATGACACGCTCCGAACATGATTTCGCTGGCAAATACTTTAGTGTACACATTTGTATTGGAACCATTATAGAATATATTAACGACATAAAGACACGTTACTGAGGCGACGAATGGTTTTTGTCTCGGTCATCATCATTAGTTTTGGTAAGGTTTTTTTAAAACCATAACGGCTCTCTAAACCGCAGGACTAAACCACAGATGAAAAATCTGGCAGTTTCTATAGATATAACTGCTTATTATAATCATTATGAGTTCCAAGCTCAACAATAGCGCGATGCTTTTTACAGCTTAAAAAAACATAGCAGAGGGCACACTTAACATTCCCTTAAGATGAAATGTGGTTGCATCGGTTGTTAACCATTCTCCAAATTACCAAAAATATTTTTCCAATTTTTAAATCATTTGTATACTTGGCAAAACAAATGTTTCATTTTACCATTTGCAAACCTTTTTAGGATAAGTAACCTCGAAAAGTAACGATTTTGAAATAAAATTCAATATCAAAACGAATGTCAAATTTCAAATAAAACTGACTTTTGAAATTTGAGTGCATTGGATTTGGACCACGTTTTAATTACTTCATACCTAATGTTTATTTAATAATGTTTCCAAGGTGAAATATATTATTCAGAATCACAAAATGGGGCCTCTTTTGAATTATTTTAACGGATATCTGTTCTAGTATCGATGTGTCTTCAATTTCCGGCCCCTAACATCCGGCTAGTGAATAAATACTCCAAATCCTGTCCGCTATCCATATGTTGCAAAAAACCTTTGATCTTAAACTATCAAGCCTATTCGCAATGTATTTACATTTGCCATGTTGCTGGGGATTATGACTTTTACCGGATGACGTAAAAAACAAACAATTCGAGACAATAGAGACACATAATCCGAATGTTTTGAGAGGTTATTTGAGTCTGAAAGAAGATGAGATCACCTCATGCTTGTTTTTATTCAACTACGCAATTTCGTGTCATTGATTGACCGTGGCGAGTTCATGTAGGGGCATCACCTTTAACTCATCACAAGTTCATTATAGACACATGAACCTCTTCATTGAGGACTAAAAAGTATTTGCTGGCACTTGAAATAGGTGTGTTAACACGAGGATTTTTAGATGGCTCCTTTACCTATGTTTCAGTCTGACTTAGTGCCAAGACCATGAAGCTAGTATATCAATGGCTCGCATAACAGCTGCTACAATTGAGAACTATACGGTCGCCGTTTGTGATAGTCGAGATGGCCCATAGAGACTTTAGGTTAAGGGCAACGCAACTGCACGTCTTTTTTTGAGGATGTTAATAAATATTTGCCCATGAAAGCAATAAATTCTTTCATCGCGTGGACATTGGAGATGTCACTTACCCCTCACGTTAAGTGCAGTATCGACGCGGATCACGGTACAAGTTATATCTACCCACGGTCAATGGTCTTGAGCATTATCACCGAGACACCTAGTCACATAAAGGTCGCACAATCTCTCCTTATCACTCCGATAGCGAGCTAAGGTCGCTATGCCGCAACATGTTTTATATGGCCGTCTATTCGCTTTTATAGGTTTCTTTTAAAAATAGTACTTTTTACTATCGGCCCATTCCAATGGATACTAAGTAAAACGTGAATAAGTTACTATAATATCTTTTGAGCTATGTATCAATGCCACAGATTTAAATAGCGAAATAGTTTACAAACTGAAATATAATTCGATAAGAGAACAATAATTATGGCAAAATTAACCGCCTAGGAATAGTCGTAGACATGGTCACAGATTGAAAATAAAAAAGAACAAATTATTTTAATTACACTCCAATTAGAGTCTTAATAATGGCATTAAAATTCTAAATATGATCTAACCTTTAGAGTTGCGTAAATTTAAAATTATGATAAATTCTCTGATAACCCTGTCGCATAAGATTCGTATAAAAAGTGTCAAGGTGCACGCGGTATTGTTGGAGTATCGTGTTAATCTTTCAACAATAACCTTAGGCGTACAATACTCGGTTTTTTTAAATTGCCAATTCTGCAAGTCGGGACAGATGTAAAGTGATCTATTCTGTTCGTCTCCTACGCACGATTTATCTTTTCAGCCAAAATGCCTTAGAAATGCGTAGTTATTGTGCAAGATATTCCTATTCACCATGAAAGACACCTTTAGTTGGCGAGACAATGAGGTGCACATGCGATCTCTACCTGCGCCGCACGTGCAAGTTTCGCATTCTGAGCAGGCAAATGTGTTACTATTGTTGCCGAATGTTTTCTTATTCGCAACCTGATTCGTTAAAGGACAAGGTGCATTTTCCTTTGGTGGCCACAGGCTTAAAACAGCTCATAAGCCGGTTCCAAACAAAGAACTACAAACACACGGTGATAGTAAATGGATTTAATACGATATTGAGAATTAGCCAATTATTTAAGAATCATCAACCCTTCGAGTACAGCAGTGTAAGTTGTAGGTACCTAAGGTCAGAATGTGTTTCGTTACTATCTTGCAGCGAATGTTTATTTAAATGCACTTACAACCAGTTTCGAAGATGGCTTTCGACATATGCGTGGTCAATATTTGCTGATCATTTTTTACCTCTTGTGTTGATTGTTTGAAACATGGAGTCCACAAACAGCATGGATGGCTGGTTGTGTTGGCGTCAAAGGCTTGCTTGCCTGGGATTTCATTCGTGTAAAATAAACCCAAGTAATAAATTTCTATTTTGGGAGAAAATAACTCTATGTATTCTAATCTATTTCTGTACAACATTTCATTAATCGAAACGAACGAAAAACTATTAGTTTCGTAGATTTGGTTTTATTGAAATGCATGGTAATATTCTCAACTTTTTGCTATGGTTCATTGTATAAAGGCATCATTGATAAATACTAAAATATAGGAACTAAAAAACGACTATTGATTGATTGGGCGACGCGCGCAACAACTCATCAATATCGAACATATGTGTAATGTATAATCGAGAAACACGTACAAAAGGATCGACACTAATTATTTGCCGCATTCGCACGGAAAACAATTGAAAACTCAGCTCAATAAATGCATCGACAGGATATTACGCGATCAAAGATAATTGCTTTTGCCGTTATTAATTTTGATAACTGGGATTCGATTCGTTTCTCTCTTTTGTAACAAAGGGAAACCATCGAATTGAATTAACTGCATGAATTTGTCAGTTTCAAAACGAATTTCGTGTATCCGATGCGTCGGGCTCCACGCACGTTTTTGGGCACTCGAGATCTTTTTTTTTGGAAGGACATGTGCTCGGCCATCTGCCGGGTCAGATTAGAATATTTTTTTGATTTAGCTAAAACATGTTATCGCATGAAAAAGTGACACGCACATGGCGTCCTCCTACGATTTTACCTGCTTTTGTTACCCACAATCATCTCGCGAACATCTGCCGGTCCGCTTCTGTTCACCTTGCCAGTTGCCAGTTGCCACAATGCATTTCATACTCATCGATCAACCCTATGTCACTAACGTTCTCAATGAAATAAACTTACCTGCATTTTACAAAATTTATTAATATATTCTAAATCCCAAAAATTATTTCATTTTTTTTAATAAACGCATATCACAACGTGTGTGTACAATGCGTATATTTGTTACATAACACTTACGAGGTCAGATTTCGTTGCAAAAATTATAAACTCGTTCACCCATTACAATATATTTTAATAGCACTCGTAAAATAATCGTTATTAAATACCACAAATCTTAAGCAACAACGGTCCCTACTAATGGGCCACTCGTCCGAAGAGCCATTGTGACAATATGGAATGAAACAAAAGAAACGAATTGATGTTTTACGATAGAAACAATTAATCGAGTGGTCCGGACGCTGCGATGCGAGTTGCGAAACAATCGCTGTTGGCAAACGATTGTGTGCTACCGCTTTTGTAATGTGGATCGTTTTGAAACTTATTACCTTTATACCTACTCGTTTGAGCACAACTTTAGGGACCCGTCACATTCAAAGGCCTCAAAGGACGTTTCCATTGTTACCGGCCAGTGTTTCTATTACAAAGGAGATCTTAATGATCAAGTTACTTTTGTCACAATAATTAACAAAAGACGTTTTGTCGTGTGTTCCTTTGTCGACGACAGGTGAATGAAACTCTGATGTATGAAACTCGGTGTCTTGTGAATTGATTGTTTTAAAGTAGACAGTATGTCGCCCGTTTTCAGGTAAATGTCGACTAAGCGAAACGCACAGATTCTGTTTCACATGACAACAAACAATTGCAGCGGAACCTACCATTAATTCATAGTAACGAATGCTCAGTTTTTGAGCGGAGTTTTGCTGCAATAAATCCTTGATGAAACCTTAACCCACTTGGATCATTACATGCCGACACCGGACGCCGTCGGCGCTGCAACGTTTACATTTTATTATTTTGTCATTTTCGTGTTTTGTAAATAAATAATGTATTTATTTAGTACACAACTGGCAGGTGCGCGTACCCCCTTCGATATCGGCGTTATAATGTGTGGGAGCACCAACGGTCGATTTAAACGTCTTACGAACAGGTGCGATTGTGACATTGTTTAGTGACATATTAACGGGTGCTATATATGGCTAAAGGGACCGTTTGCGTCTAGCCGCACTACTCCGACTTATTTACTGACTCTAGAGCGAGCTATATTGAGAATGTTATCAAAGATGCCTTCTCCTGAGCCACGCTGATGCTGCTCGACGTATCGACTATTCTCTCGGCTGACGTAAACGCCTCGGCTCTGGCAGAGATGTTTTTTACCGTGGCCTAGTAAGCGAATATGCCAATGTCAAAGCTGACATTACAGCCTTTATTGCATTATCTTTTAATTAGGTCCATTGTTGTAAATTGTTACATAATTCACTTGCAATTGTGCTATGAATTTTTATGTTGCCAACAGATTATTAAATATTTAGATGGGATTTGAAATGAATAAGCGTGCGTCGGACACTTGCGGCGTGACGGCCCGAATACTGGGTCAAGTACAACGGTGCTTGCCATTCATTGTCAACGCTCTGCGCTCGCGCCGAATCTCGGCCTCGTGTACTGAACTTGACATATCCACACAAACACGTTTTCGCCTAAACGAAAGGTCGCTCCATATTCCAAAATGGAACTTTCCAAGTAGTCGCATGCAGTGCAGTTGCAACAGGCGTGACAACACTAGTTACCCAAGTGTTCCCGGCGAACATTGATGTAACGCGATGGAAACGCCTCGGAGGCCGATTACGCATCGTTATTCTCTTTGCGAAGTGCATTATATGATCCGAGAGAGATTGCGAATTATGCGAGCTCCCTAGCGCGCGGGGTCGTCGGCCGCACGCCGTTAGAGCCTTTGCCGAGCCAAACGATACACAACTAATGGTCGAGTACATTCACCGCGTTGGAAAACCTACTTCGGTTCCGCACTTTCTTTATTGCATCACAGTAATGTGCCGTTTCGTCCGCACTCTCTTCCGCCGTTTCTTGTGCAAGCACCGCCGTGTCCGATTCGAAGCTCGTCGCCAATTTAAATATCGAATTCTTTTACTTTTTATTTTTTTTTATAGCAGGCATCGGTTTAGCGACGTAATCTGTTCTAGATTATGCGTACTTTCTTTATTATGCCACTCTCTTTGTTGCGCTCCCCTCGGCTATGACAGGTGAAGTTTTGCAAGTTCACCGACCTCGCCCCACCGCGTCACTCGGAAGATATGACATAACTCCAAGTTCGACTTGATCTCGCTTCTAACATTTCCGCACTTTCCAACTTACGTCATGCGGTGCAGAAAAAAATTTGGGAAGGTGAACGACCGATTTTGTGGACCGCCTCTTCAATTGATCATTGCTGAGCATACGTTAAGAGCGTTGATCCTTTATGATCTCATCTTTGTAATATGATGGAAAAAAATATACAGCGAAGTTATTTGTATTGCTCACTAATCTAAGCCACTAAGTAGTCTTCGAATAACTTCTCCACAAAACTGTTCGTGTTGAGAAAGTACGGTTTCGTGTGCTACATCGATCACCATTTTTTCCACGAGCATAATCGATTAAATACCCAACTCTGTAATCGACGATTCATTGGAAATTGTTTAAATTGTACACACGTTTGTACGCCGTTTTCTGTTCTGTTATTTTGGTATCGCGATTCAATTCGGACCACGTATACCATTCACACAACATTACGGTGTCTGGACATTACCATAAAGGCCTATGAACCGTTTTGGAGATATGCGATTGAAAACAAACTCGATTCATCCATATCGATATTTCTTGAAATAAGTATAAGGAAATCGATAAACTTGTTTTTTAACTGGTTCCGTCACAGTTTCTGTTTACACGTTTCAGCGTATAACAGTACAAACCTGTTTTGTGTTTATTTAGATTTCTGTTTATTTATAATCTCTGCAAATCTATCAACAAGCTTTTTAAATGCAACTAATTATACAAATATGCTTGCTAAGTTCGTCTAGGGTTGAATGTATTGCAAATTTTGATTGATTTGTATAAAACTCGCAAAGTACCCTTAATGTTCGTCTAGGGCTTAGAGTAGGGTACAGAATAATGAATTTTTAGTGCCTGAGTTGTACATGTCACGGTGTGTATTGCGCGCGCAGTGTGTTATTGTTTGGTTATCGGCAATGTACAATGAAGCGATTTCTCTTACGGTTTCGATGTTATCGGTTTCTGCGTGTTTTATCGCGAACTGCACGTCATTGGGGTCGTATGAGGTTGTTTCCCGGCACAGCATTGTGCCACTTCGAGATTCGATAAAGATCAAACCATACGAGTCCTTGCGGTGCGGAGGGTAGAATTACAATATTTTTAATAAGCCCAAGCTTAATTTAATAAGATATTAACAAAGTCAGTATATTATATTTGTAAATCTGATATATTTTTATTTGCAATGAAGAAAACACATATAAGACAGAGTATAAAAATCACTTGATATTATAATGATTATGAGTGTCCCAGCTGGGCTCATCTATTGAGTATAAATAATTTATGCGATCAAGGTCCAGTCTCTACCCGGAGCCCGATATTATCATTTAAATACAAAATAGCAGGCACACTGGTTAGCATGAGAAAAAAAATACACCTGCCTACACGCCGGAGAAAAAATATGTTACTTTTAGACTCTTTTCTAATAGTGAATATTGATTATGCACATTATGTGCATAGTTTTATAACGATAGTCTGAAAAGATATCGCTCAGCCGGATGTTCTTTTAGTTCAACTAAAATTCACAACTACTTAACTGACATCTTTTTGTCTATCGCATTTACAGATTATCAATGATGAAACAGATTTATAGCAGGCATTAGCTAGATTTCTTTTACTTATTTTTATTGAATATATTTAATAAATTCAATACGAAATAGCATTTTAGACATTGGATACGTTTGAGTTTTCGCAAGAGCCAATAACCAAACTGTGTATACATGTGTACCAACATTACAAAATATTTGGTTACCATATCACACAACTAAACAAATAAACAACTGGTGAAATTCAGAGCCAGATAAGATTGCGGTGAAATGTTGATAGTGATCCATCATGTACTACTTTTACATATCGCACGAATTAATTTAACTCTGATAAAAACTTCGGAATAACGTTTCCAGAAGTTTCTATATCTCTGAATTTCGAGAAATTAATCTAAAGCGCAATCTTCCACGCGAATGCGTTTTAACGCCAAAATAAGTCGTTAGAGATGTTGTTATAACTGTTCTTTTTTTGCTGTAATATCAACGTGCAGTATTTTCCTGTTCTCTTGTTGCTTAAACCTGTCTGGCATATTCACAAGAAAATAACTTGTGATGTCGAAAAGTATCTTCAGTTTGCGTATTAACAAACAAACCTTAAATTAGAAGATCTTAAATTAGTTTCAAAAGAAATTGTCGCCGTGTACTCTGTATATTACAAATCGACGCAGATTTAACTTATTTGTCGTCCCACGCAATTGCAACCGCGACTTAAACGTATTTCGTAAGGCGAAATCGCATCGCTTATTTTGCGTTTTCGAAACATCTGCGTCATCAGTTTCAAAAGCTTTTCGTGCTTACATCTGTGTAAACCTATATGTTTCAATATAAAACCGCATGTACCAATCGTTGGGCAAATTATACATTATCACCTCTCACCGGGGTCGAAAATACTGGGTAGACACCGAACCGAACAGCGAAAGATAGACAAAGAAACCGTCGTACTTCATAGAATAAAGATAGACAACATGAAATTGTCTATCTTTATTCTATTACTACTTGTACTAAAATACTGGGTATCAAGAGACCCTAGTAACAACGTAAAAAGGTCTACGTAAGTATTACATATAATCTGTAATAAGTCTGGTAACGTAATTAAGAACGCGAGTCCGTTTTGAGGCCAGCCCACACCCACCTATTGGGGCTATTGGAGACAGGCGCATTGTTTCGGCTTGTGCAAACGTTTTGAAATGGAGCAAGAAGTGACGAACCATACGCGTGCCTTGCAAATCTTCTCAATGGTTACAAAACGAGGGTTGCTCAAAGGCATCGTGACTGTGCCTTGGCCCGTCCGCATATTAATCAACGAGCAATTGTCGCTTTATTTTACGTACCGCATACGTTCAATATTTCGAGACGTTGCTCAGTCTAAATCCAGTGCGTTGCGAGAGATTGCGACGTCGCTCCGTTGATTTATAATCGTTCTAATTCTACGTCTAAGATCTTACTAAACAGTAAACACTCGTGTATGTGTGTGTTTTTATATTACATAGACAAATGTGCGAATTCCGATATGCAAACCGACGCGAGACGTCGCGGTCGAGATTAACCCAAGATTTTCAAATACGTGGGCCACGCACCTTCCTTCTCCCAATAGCGATAGAATATTTTCATGCCTCTGTTGCACGAGCGAGAGGTACTTCCCCGTGCCAACCCGAGCAGCAACACAGGAACCTTACAAAACGCGTGTGGAGCGACATTTAAAATTACATTTCCGATCCACAATAATGAGGAGGAAACGATTGCAGGCAGAACAATCGGCTATCCGGCGCACGGCCGGAGCGGAAGCAGCGGCGCTCGGGGGATATGGGTTTACTCTTTTATTTATCAGCCGATCTAGACCGCATCTGTCGACATGTAAACAGCTGCCCATTATGGTATTCTCGCTGTGGCGACGATAAACGAGAATGCAGCCCACCTGTCGCCAGGTGTTAAGGCTATGATTACCTTAGATGCATCGCAAGCCTTCGATGCACCATCGGTGATTGGTTTCAATGTATCTGTTACATGCAACACAGACGGTTCATGCATCGGTGAGGTTGCATGCACATAGGCGCGTTTCTTCAGCGAAACCTGTCGAATCAATTTATGCTGTCGCACGACCGACTCCACTGCATTGTTTTATAACAGCTGATTACTCATCTGCTATGTAACGATGTTGCTTTTTACCGCGTTTCACAATGTTTAGAAAAGACGAGTTAAACGTAACTGAGTTATGAAAGTGCATACGTAAACTGGTGCGCCGGTTATCTGTGGGCATGTACTATGGTGTTACGTCGCTACACCTAATTGCAAGTTGATGGGCCGTGCTGGCGACACTCCTTCGCTCTCATCTGAGGCGTATCTCGGGAGGCTCGAAGACAACACGTGTATGTGTTTCGAAACAGACATCGCAACGGGGCGAAGTTATATCGGGAGAGTCAATGAACGGAAGTATTTCACGCGGTGACATACGTTTATCGCTTGCGCAAGTGCCTTGCCCAATTGCTAGATTGTTTAGGCGCATTAATTATGCCTACTTAGAGCTCTTAAAAGTGTCGAGTATTTGGAGCAGTAGTAAGTTTAGACTTGAAGCTTTCCTTTGTATAATCGGTTAGTGCGAGGTTTTTTTGACAAATGATTAGAATTATTTAGGCATATTAATTATTCGGGTCTACTTAAGAGTCATTATTCGGAGTAGCCACCGACTCGGAGTATTACTTTCTACGAAGTCTTTCTCTGCGGTCGATTGCAAAACGCGGAGGTCGCGCTTTCTTCGCTCGCGAGCTGGAGAAATTGTTGCGACACCGTACACCGACCCCGCTAGAAAGTCGACCGCTCACCGGATTTAACACTCGCGACAACGTAACGGTGACTCGACTCGGGACGGGAGATCAATGAGAATTTCGTTTGCGGCTTTCTTTAATTACGCAATTTTTGCGTAACCGAAGAGTCCGGGGTCGTTGTACATTTGTGCAGTTGGCCAATTGCGTTTGCGCAACGGGCTCTGGAGTGGCGCCCGCCGTTCCGCAGTCCGTTGCAACACGGGATCGTTTCGGCGCCTTGGAGCGGTGCCCGCTTGCAACACATATCGCAACGCCTCATATTCCATCGCGTTGACATTTGGGCACGCGGACGCCAAAACTACATTTACGCAAATGTCGAAGCCGATCGATCTGTGTAGTTTTTGGCGTTTTCGATTTTAAAACTAAAACAATTTTGCAACCGATGCTCACATTAGTTTTCGCAAGCGGCCCAGCGTTTCAAAATGTTTCGCCTTGCGTTATCGCTCCGATAAAGCAACCCATGCCACAGCCGGTGCGGTTTTCAGACCTAAATTCTAATTACTACACACAACCACTCAACGGAAAGTGTGTGGGAATTTCATCCTCGCTATCGAAAGGACAGAAACCATCGAGGTTAATGTCATGTTAATTATTTCTCTGTACCTATTTAATTATTTCGAAGAAAACAAAACAAAGGTTTCTTTCTGACTCGTGATTTTTGAACGATGACCAATAGGTTGCGAGTTGAAATAAAACAGAAGAAACTATACGGCCCGAATAAAACACGTATAGGCTGCAATTCGCCTGACACAATTGTATTATTAATTCGGTTAAGCGCGGGATGGCGCAACGGCAACATGAGCATTGTCGGGATAGTTTCCCAATGTATCCCGACTGCGGCCGTGTGGCAACGCTTGCGACATGCGCTTACGAAAACTTATGACTAACGCAGGGCACAGATCCATCTGTAACTAACGCGGACGAATTATGCACCGCTTACGTGCGTTATTAAATGTATTTCGCAACGTATTGGACCGTTTTGTGTGTCATCGTTAGTGCGTTGCGCAAGTCAAAGTGTAAACTCGAGCAGGAAGTGCATGCGTGTGTGCTGCATCTGACTGCTATTGTTTGTTACGAAACTGTCAGGGTTGAGTTGAGCAACGCTGCCGCTAGCTGCGGCCGATCTCCTGTAGCTACAACCCGTTCGTATCTGTTTTTTATTTAGTCCAAACATATTCAAAGTTACATATTTTTACTTATATGGTGTATTGAGGACAATGCGATGGATATAAAAAGAAAGGCACATGTCCACAGCGTCGTGCTCGAACTGAGAAATAATTATTAGTTAATAATATTGCAACGTGGACGTTACACAAACAGTATGTTTGTTTTAGACGCAGCTACACGTTGCCTCGTGTAGTTACTTACAGTTATGACCTATACAAACTCGTTTCTAAATTTTCTGTCCATTACAAATTCTAAAATAAAACGTTCGTTGCTCGCGTTCTAATTTTAATGATTTTGAATCTTTAATTCTAAATTTGAAAACAAAACGAGTGTTCTAATTTTAAATTCCAAAAATATTTTTTTAAATAAAGAAAAATAATAATTTTTCAAATTCACTTCCAAATTTGAATTGTAAAATATTGAACAGATACTTCAAAAACACATGCTCGTTGTTCACGTTCTAAATTTAAATCCCTAAATATTGAGAAGATTAAATGTCAAAAGCGTGACATGTGACCTCGCAGGTAGGTAGAGCAGGTCAATTGGACCGTATCGTTGCACAGCGCTGTCCTTTCGCGGTCCCGCGTAACCGAGAATCCTTCGAGGCCACCGGACCGCTCGGAACACGCTCGGAAATCCGGCCAACCTTCCGACCGCGTTACGACACCGTGTAACTTATTTACACGTTGCGAAATACGAATCGATTGCAACTGCAGACATCGCACTTTAGCCTTGCCGGCGTAAGGGATTTAATTAGGATAAGTCCTCGTATCCGTTTTAGGCGGCGACTGCGCAAGTTGTGCTCTCAGAACTGATACGAGGCCTCCCACTCCGCTCACTGGCTGATTAAAAAGGGCTAAAGTTGCATCGTTATAAATTCAACATTCAAATCAAATCTTGCATTAAACCAGACTTTATCCATCTCAAAAAAGTTTTTTGAGAGCATGATAACATTGCACATGTTTCATAAGTTTTTTTATGTTCTTTCTACTATCTGATGAGGGTTTCATAGGGTTAGTCATCTAGGTGTTCCTTGAAATGCCCATGGTCCAATAAATGCTGCTGACGATGATGTCGTAGTTATATTTCCTTGCTACCTAATTACTAATCTGAAGATAAACATTGAAACAATTGCGGTTTGTTGCGACAGACATAACGAGGGTAACCTTTAGCTGGAGCGCTCCATATTGTCACGATCGGCTCATAAATATGTTAATAACAATCTCGCTACTCAAATTATCGCCTCTACAGCATTACGTTATGGTAATCGTCCCACTAGGCTTTCGTTACTGTTATATGACCTACGTCGGCGAGCGTTCTAACGCAGCACATTTTTATCGAATCCTACTGTATCCAATATGCGTATATATCATATAGTTTAGAAAAGTTTACTGCCAGCTTTCCTGGATGTATCTAGGAGCTATTCCCAAATCCAGACCAAAAAAGAACATTAATCGCTTACGCAAGGAAAAGAAAAAATTTTTGATGAAAGGAAGATCTTATTGGAAAGGCTCCTTCTCCAGTTGCGAAGATCCAATATTGAACAGCATCACGACACACAGCCAATGACAACAGTCTGTGCATTTCTTAAGCCAGCAGACTATTTGTCAAGCTGTACAGACCGCAACTTGAGGTTTTGCAACTCCGCTTTAAGCAAACCTGATATTTATTGCCTTTAGATTTCGGAACACCAGCAATACTTACGTGTTACTTAAATTAGTCGATTTTCAGTAAAGTGACATTTTCACCCAGTTTGATGATGGTATCCATTAGGTGTAACTGTTTTTCAGAACAGTATGGTGTGTAAAGGAAAAATCAAGCATCATTCAGTTGGCATAATATACTAGCATACTAACAGAGAAATTGATGTTATAAAAAATCTAGCCAACGTAGCTCATTAATCAATTATGAGATACAACAACATCCTCGCTAAATAAAATAAAAATAGCCCTCATTATTTTATTTCTCTCGCAACAGCTTGCATCCACTTTACCACCTGCCTCCGTATCCTGCGACTAACTAGTTTTTTAAATTTAGCTTGTGTGCCTATTCGTAGTGTATGCTCAAAGGGCATGTTTTCTTAAATTTTAAGGGAAGTAGCGTGCCTGTGTAAATTGAAACATATACCTTTTTTTATTCGACCGAGTAAATATTGGCACTCAAGTAGCTCTCCCTTGGGAACTTCAAACTCGTCCAAAATTCGAATTGTTTCAATACTGCGTCCTATTCAGTAATAAATAAGGTGCACATTAGTACGCAAGCCCTATCGCCTCTGCTCTAATGTGGGCAATGATGTTACATTTGTATAATAAGTAATCATACGGAACGGTGTACTGTTTCAAACTGTGCACTTAGTGCGTTTCGAAATGATGCGGCGCCGTTGAAACACGAGGTCGCAGTTCGCCCAAAGCCCGCAGTGATGAAACAAAACCAATTACGTCACCGAACAACTTTATGGTCCACCGTATAATTATTTACATGACATTATTGTACGTAGCGAAAAGCGCGAACAAAAAACTATTTTGTAATTGTGTCGCTACAACACATCTGATACTTGGGCAATGCGATGTGCAAAGATCCTTCACGTTCGGAACAAAATGGCATTACAATACGGGCGTAACGTTGCAAATTATTTGGGTCATCGCTTGATGCATCGAGCGCAGTTGACCTAGCGATGTGAGGTTAAACGGATGCTAGACGTGCATGCATTTGAAACACCGCAAACTAAACTTTGCTTCCTCTTGTTACAGGACTACGTTAAAATTGGAAACGTTAGAAGACGCTGTCGTACTGGACGATCCCGAGGAAGATCTCCTGCAGGACAAGAGAGGGTGCCCGGCGTACGTGTCGCCTGAGATCCTAAGAGCTCACCGGACGTACTCGGGCAGAGCGGCGGACATGTGGTCCCTCGGCGTCATCCTATACACCATGCTCGTTGGAAGGTAAGGATCACGACCAGAACGCATTCGTTTGTAAATAGTTCAGCAATTAAATGCGCATAATTAAGGTGCGAGGGTGTCTTCAGCTGCTATCGTGGGACTTACCGGTTTTAGAGATCGCAATGTAAGGGTCGCGGCGACCGTTGGGATGATCACCTGTCGCCCGTTACGCGCCAACGGCTAACAATTATATCACCCACATATAAATGGGTCTGAAATCTTCGACGCACCTGCCGCGGTCATGTGGCGAAGACGTTGCTCCCGCCCCGAAACATTCCCTCGCCTACACCTGTCGTTTGCGATGCTTTGTTTTATTTTTTTTTCGACTCCCCGCACCCGTAATTTATATTCGAAATACGGGATTTCGCCGCAATCGCCTTCACCTGTCGCCGGAAGGGTTCTATCTTTTCTACCTGAGTTTTTGTTTCGCGCATCTGCCCAAATGACAATCAGTTTTTAGTTTAGTCGATTTTAACGATCCGATTTTAAAAATGATAATGACGGAAACTTTTTTGAGCCAATTTTTACCTTTGAGACATGCAATCGGACCGTGAGAATGATATTAATAAGATCTTTCTTTGATTCCAGGTATCCCTTTAACGACTCGGAGCACGCATCTTTGTTCGCGAAAATCTCCCGAGGTTACTTCGTTGTGCCGGAGAGCTTGTCTTCACGGGGCAAGTGCCTGATCAGGTCGCTGCTGAGACGGGAAGCTTGCGAGCGCCTGAGCGCCAGTGACGTGCTACGGCACCCCTGGCTAGCGCGGGACCCTCGCAATGAGCTACCTCCACGCGCGGCAGCGAACAATGACCGGCTCGTGCCCGATATAGCCATGGACGAAGACCTGTAGCACCTCACCACAGGACCAACTCGACCGGTGCTGGCGTCGGTCCAACCCCTCACGTAGTCCGGAGTGCGCAACAGTTCGGTCCCGGCCGACCAGTTGCGGAGCCGTTTGCGACTTTTGACATAGAACGTCACGTTTGGCATTTCGATTCCCGTTTAATTCTAGTTTTATTCCTGTTATTTATTATTAAGGCGCATCGATGTAATGGCGGCTGTCAAAAGTTGATCGGGGCTGTGCGGTACGTTTTCGTATCCATTTAACGTTTAATTTATTCCGGCCTAACGCACGCTTGCGGTCGCTCACTGAAATCACGGCCCGAGTATCGCCACATCAGTGCTATAACATTTCAGTAAGTAGTATCCCAAGCCAAATAAAAAAGGTCTCATTCGAGATTTTAATTTAGTGATCGTAGGAGCCAAGGACGGGGGCGGCTGGACCGCTCGTCCATTATTTATGAATTCGATGCGAGAACGGATCTCAATAAGAATCGCATAATTCCAAGAAACTACTAGAATAATGTTGTGCGGCTTTTATTGGAGATACTCCGTTCGATCGACGTGGCGCGTTAGATACGAGCAAAGTGAGACTGATAATGCTGTTGTGAAATGACTACCCGCATCCTAAGGGCACGGCTTTGTACCTTCGGCGGTCCGATACTGTCCAGGCTGTCCTACCGTCGACGAGTGTCTTACTTTTGAAATGGCTATTGAATTTAGATTCCAATTAGCCTAGTCATTTTTCGTCCAATAGCGACAGTCGTGTGTGACGACACAGTCAGACGGCGCGTTGTCATTGGTCGGAAAGTCGAGGAGAATTCGAATTTCAAAAGTAAATCACCAGAGCCGTAATACGAATTTCACAACAATATAGACGGATATATTGCATTGAAGTTGCTAGTTTAAAGTATATATATTTTGTATTTATAAAAAGTTAAATGTATATCGTGTACTTGTGATCTCCACCGATGTTATTTAGCGATTACTCGATTGCCATTTTGTTGTTACGCAAAAGTTGTTTCTTTTGGCGCACAACGATCAGTTGCTTCCATCATAGAATTATATTGTTTTTTTTTCAATTTGGTTTATATTGAATTGTGATCATTTGGCGTTTTTTTTTAAATTATTGTTTTGTTAAATCGAATTTTTTTTATATGTCAACACTGCGTACCGAATAATATATTTGGTCTGTGCCATCTATTTAATTTTCAAAACTAATTTATTAAATGACGGGGGGGCGTTCGGCACTCTTTCCTATTAGATGTATTGGGTACGTAGTGGCGAATCGATTATGACATGAATCGTTCCAAAATCAAAAATGTTACCATAAGTATCGAAATTTTGTTATCGACTTTTCTATCAATCAATTTATTTTTTTTTCACTGACTTTCGAGATTCTTGTGGGATCTCCACGAAAGTGTCCAGTCAAGGCTCTCAGAGATGAGAACGTGTTGTACAATAGTAGACCACTGTAAATTACTATTAATATTTTTATTTATATGAACTGTAAATAGAGCTAAGATATTTTAAGGTTATCAAAAAAGGAGAACGAGGATGATGAGGGAATAAATGATATTAAAAAAAATAAAATCTTTTATTACACTTTCATTTTGATTCACATGTAAGTTCACAAATGCAGATCCTGAGTTCCTACATTTAGTCCATAGACTAAAATATAATACTCTATGGCATTATCATCAATAGATATCTTTTCCAAAATGTTGTACCATGACTGCAATGCATCTGAGGACTGAGGTACCTATCATACGCATAGTTTAATGTTTACGTGCGTCGGTAGTCACGAAAAGACCTCTCAACCTCTGCTTGACCTCTGATTAAAAAAATCAAAACGCTACACATATATACCATCTGAGCTTTGATGAGAGAGGAAGTAATAACTGGTGTTAAGGTCTCTCCACCAGAGTGCAGTGATTTGTCACCAGGCTCGCCTAATGTCTGCCAATCTCATAACCTTGTGAAATACCGCATAGGTATCCTATATGGAGACAGCAGTGTATTATAAATAAACTTGAATAGCCAATGACTATTACCCGTATCGTACTTACTGGGAGTAAGTAGAAGGTTAAGATAATCTAGGAGGAACAACTGCCCGGCCTGTCGCTAATTGCAATTCAATAACCGACGTGCCACAGCTACAGTGCAGCGGTGCGAATTGCAGCGCGGCAAGCGCGAGGTGAGCGGCAAGACGAGACATACAAAATGTATGCGCCTTGTATGTCAGTATTTTGTATGTGCTGTGGCATGCCACAGCCACAGCGGTGCGAATTGCGGCGCGGCGAGCGGCGAGGGAATACTCGACGCGCGAGTGAGAGACAGACGATTCGCTCACCGCGCCGCAATTCGCACCGCCGCGCTGTGGCTGTGGCCGGGCCGTATGAGGTAGTGGCATGCTGCATACATGCAGCCGAATTGGGTCGGCACGACCTTGGAGGTACCTCTCGCTTACACGATACCGGCGTGAAGTCTGCTGTGCTGTCGCGTTTCGTTGGGCGCCTCAGCAGCCGGTGAATCATGGACGTGTGAGGAGGAAGGAGAGCAACGTATATACTCTATGGGGCGTCGCTAGTTAAGAAAAAAGCTCCGATTGCTCGTTTGCCCTCTACATTATAAAAAAATTCAACTGCTTTGATCTTCGGCCCATGACGATTTTTTATGGTCGGTAGCAAAGGAGCAGTTGGAGCCATTACATAACTACCGACGCCCATAGACATCCGCATAGAGGCTATACAGATGCGCTATTCTCCTTTCTCCTCCCACGTTCATGGGCCACCGGCTACTTACATAGCAGTGCAGCACTGTTGCGAGTTATATTGTTAGAGGTTTTTTGCTCAGTAGACAGAGGATGAGGAATTTACAGTAACTCATCGGGAAAACACGTTTAAATTGCAATCAATTAAAATATTGCGACATCCTGTCCGTACTGCTCGTAAATAAACATGTAGTTGGAGTTCTAAGCATCTGCCTCATTATTTAAATAAATGATAATATTAATTAATTTACCGGAATAATTAATGCGGGCACGATGATTCGCAAATTCGCGACAGGAAAGCAACGACGATCGGTAAAACCACAGTAGTAAATACTCTTGCTTTCCTCACTTTGCAGTTTGGTATAAAACCAGACTACGGCGCAGCCAGGGAGGCGTAATGATTTCAACTCCTAAGTACTTATAATGAAAGTCGACGTGGACGTAGATGAGGACCTAGGGCATGGTAGGCGAACCTTTATAACCTGGAAAAATAATAACAAAAATATTACATACCAACTCACAACTTATTATTTACCACAAAAAAACTTGCCCAAAATATTATATATCCCAGCAATGGCACTCAATACAATAATATGGCGTGCCATGGGTTTTGCCATCCCTGACCTAGGGCCTAGAATCAACTAAAAAATTCAGATGACTTGATCGAGAATTCAGCTAACTAAGATTTCGCTTATTCCAGATGTGGTATAATTCTAGAAATAATAAATTGATTGTGATATTATACAGGTCTAATCGTAGCGTAGTTTAGAAGATAGGCCATATGATAATACAATGACAGACAGATGACGTGTATGTACTCTTTGGCTCATTTAAAGGGGTAATGTGAGGTATGCAATGCTTAAAAAATAATTACTCAACAGTCAACACATCAAGTTCATTCAAGGGCAATAGCGACTCAAATTTTTACTCGTTGGGTTATATGTGCCATTTTTTTCAGCAACATGATACAATTTTGAGTGACCCAAGTAGGTACATTCAGTAAGGACAACATACAACATAATATCTCTTACTTAGTTGTACTGATAGCAGTGGTTTAGGTATATTTATGTTGAGTTATCAAAGTATAAGGACAAGGGTATCAAGGATTATGTGATTTGATAAAGTCACAAAAGAAAACAATACACACAATGCTTCTAATCGCAAGAAACTGTTGAGCGATCATTGCAGTCCTCTTTTTTTATACTTTGTGTGATGTGGGCAAATATAACGCTTAACATGATTTTGTTTTTCTTAATCTTATCACTTCCTTTTCAGAATTTTAGATAGTGTAAAATTATGTTTTAGAAATAAGATATGTTTGAAGAAATCTAAATAGTATTTTTTGTTTGTTTAATATGCTAGCTAATATGGTAAAAGCTTATGATGACAAACTTCGTAAAGTGGACATTTAGAGATGTAAGAAGAAAGGAAGGCTACACATTTACACAACAATTGTGTAGACGTTTATGGCTGTCGGGACTCACCAAAATTCGAATACTGCTCGTTCGCTTCCTCGTGGATTGTTAACAACAACCGGGCAAGTGCGAATCGGACTCGCACGCCGAATGTTCTGAACCAAAGCACCAACGGGATGTACCTACCGGCATGACTACTTATAAAAGTTGATAAACTTATATTTGCCCAAATGCCAACAGCCACAAAAAGAATTTTGTCAACTTGAATGATTTGTAATCACTTTCGTGGATGTGGGAGTTTTTTTTTTCTTTTGAGGGACTCCACAAGCCTTGCCAACACAAGTAGTTAGTTATATAATTACGTCGCATTGTCATTGATAAGGAAGTGTGTTAATTGCGCTCAAATGTCTAAAGTTATTTGCAGCGTTATCGGGCAGGAAACGAACGTCTGATGCACTTATGTACTGTGTACCAATATGTAGGCATGATGTAGGTGATAATTTTGGGTTGGAGTCTTGTCGAGTTTCCTTGTTTAAAATTTAATAACATACTTTGTTTTGAATTGTTTGTGCAACAATTAAGGGCATTAACACATTCACAACAGGCATTTAAGAGTTCAAATCCTTGGTTTATGTGCCTACTACGTAAATGATCGTAGTTCGGCGTCTGCACCATAGTAACTAAGATTACTGTCGTAAATTTTGTTCGGCCGTCTATGGAAAATTTCTAGGCAATAGATTTTTAAAAGGTTGGCATCAGCAAAGAAAACACATTAGAATCAAAACTATAGCTTTATTGAAAAAACCCGGTACCACTTATCACGTAGGTGATCAAACGTGTGACGGCAAACTGCGAAAAATATCACGACGGCGCGGAAAGGGGTTTCTAGTTAAATCTAGAAATAAGTGCTTCCTTTCATCACAAAATGTGGCGCGATGCACTCGTCGCCTAGCGTCTTATTATTCTACAGTTGTTTCAAGGTTTTTTAAATCTCGTACAGACTTTTTTGTTTGACTGAGCTTATGCTATGGAGGCGAAGAAAATCCCAATACGCCTTAGTCAATTACTATGAGTGTGCGTCCGGCGACGAGGCTGGGGTCGAAAGCGGATCGAACAAACCGAAGATGGGAGACATGCAACCTCATGTGAAGTTATAATAACTATTTTTATAGTATAAGGCACTAGACTGGCAATCAAAGTCCTAGCCCATAGACAGCAGCAGACGCTCGTCCTTACCACTATTCCAGCTACTCGTAAACAGCACGAGACGCAACATGTAGTTGTCACTTTACCTCACCAGTCTTGCTGACTCAATTCGACTGCAATTCAAACTGCATTCATAGTACCTCTTTCTGACTCATATCATGGCCGGAAGGGGCCGCGGGTTGGCTCTAACGGCGGGGGCTGGTGTCCGTGTTACTGTGCCATCGGTGATATCTTGAATCACTGGCTCGTGGAGAGCATCACCACCAAGGGCGGTTCCTCTGAGGGGTGAAGAGACTTGATACGTGACATCCGCTATGTCTTCAATGTTGTTTATTTTTATCTCCTGTCTCTAGAACTTTTGTCTATTCAAATCTCGACCTAGGATGAAATCTTCTTCATCTTCAGCTTAGGATGATTGGGCCGGCACGACCGGGGAAGTGCCTCTAACTCACTTGATACCGGAGTAAAGTGACAGCTTCGCTGTCGCATTTCGTGCGGTTTGTGAGTAGGCGGTGGCCCATTGAGGTGATAGGAGGGCAACGCATCTGCATAACAATCATGTGAATGTCCATGGGCGTCGGTAATCATCAAATGGCTCCGTTTACTCGTTAACCCCCTTATGCCATGAAAAAAAAGGTACATCAACTGGTAGACCCAGCTGATGATAGATCCACAACTCGCATCTTTGCTCAATTATCGTTTTAATACAACGTGGACAACGTTGCTGTTGGTTTAGCTCCCTGTATTATCACGATTGTAGACTGCAGCCGGATTTCTTCCCGATCGCCTGAGTTTTTATATAGGGTGTAGCATTTCGCTTCTTTTTTTTCTTCTAGATTTTTTATAGTTTATGAAGGCAAACCTCCTCCTCCTCCTCCTACCTCTTAATACAGGTCTTAAAGAACTTTCTTCGTCCCTACAGCATGGACGATATGCCTCTATGACGATAGAACCCTGTTGTTTAAATCATCCGTTAATTCGCATTCAAAGCAGTTTTTGATTTAATATTTAGGGCTTTGGACACGAGACTATGGCTGGTCGGAGCGTGCGCGTGGGCTTCATCAGCCTAGACCGTTGAAGCCTTGATGTATGAATTCTTACAGCCATTTTTTTTGCGGCATTACCAGGCATTATTGGCGCTAAGGGAGCTCCCCATCTATATAAATCTACATATATGGATTTATGTGACCTTAGTACTCATAATGATAGCAAATCCAGGGGCCTCGAAAAGTATGTTTTGCTACATGTCCCGCGCTAGCTTACGGTATTGCTACTCCAATAATATTTCATAATTAAATATTGTCTCGACGCTGGGGTTGTTAAAATAAAAGATTGGCTATTAATTAAATTTTATATTTTGTCTACAATATGTTTATGTACATATTCATTAATGTATATTACATTTCAACTAAAATAACACGGGTGTCACTTAAGTCAATTCATAATTATAGTTACAGCAGGATATCTTTATAAAAAAAATAGCAAGTAAAAATAACAATCAAAAACTATGTTCAAATGGGAAACCGATAAGTTAAAAAAATCAATATCACAAATGTAAAGACGTTATAGCTGATCTTTTAAGAGATACGTTTCTGACTACCGACTTTCCTACCTCACACCACCACTGATCTGAATATTCTTGAACATTTATAGAACTCCCCTTACAATAAAAACCCGTGTTATATCCATTTAAGCTCTTAAAATATAAACCATTGACATTACATTTAATATCTGTCACCGCCTTTTTGAAGTGTTGCATATGGCACTAATAATAAAATTAAATAATTATACACTAATAATATTATAATTTTTATTATTAATGTCCCAGTTACCATAATTTTCTTCTTTTCAGTGTTGAACAATGTATAAAACGGCATATTCTGATATTCAGTTCAGCGGTGAGTCTTTAACCGACGCTTATTACAGCCACCGCACACGCTACTTTTAGCATCTGCGATTTAGAGGCTTTTTAGAAGAAGAATGCAGTGACAAGACGCTCCGTTTTTCAAGTGTGCGCAAAAACGCCCAACGCGGCGATTTAGTCGCAAAGCTGCGAGTTTTACGTATCAAGCCGCTGCTAAAAGTGTCGTGTGTGTTATATGCTACACTGCGCAACTAGTAGAGGCGATCGGCTTTGCTCGGCCCGTGCTTGGCAGCGTACTCAGCCATGCGTCGCTCCAGTTCGGGTCTGAAGTGTCTGATGAGGCCCTGCACCGGCCACGCGGCGCCGTCGCCGAGAGCGCAGATCGTGTGACCTGCGGAAAAAGCGTGCGTATAGTATGAGCACGCACGATGCGTGCGTGTAATGCGTGCGTGCGTACCGCTTGCGTGCTGTACGCATTTTTGCACCTAGTGTATGAAAATGCGTGCTTATGCCCATGACTTCGTAGGGATGAAATGTAGAGCAACGAGCTACTATAACACACAAAAGCATAAATAAACCCAATAAAAATATTCGCTAGATTTAAAGTTAGATCTTTCACAAGGTACTCAATCAAAGAGAGAAGATACTTATAGCGAGACATCTTGGCTGCCCAAGTGCGGCGGTAAACGAAATATTTAATCATTATCATCAGCCTCTCTCCGACCATTAAGCACTAGCAACTTTGATGCGCATTCTGATGCTATAACTGTTATCAAATCATGAGCAAACCCTCGTGCATCCCCGCGATTAGCTCCGTATACCTAGAGGTGGGTAGGAGCATGGGTGGTTGGTGGGTAAGTGTTATCAACTCACCTTCAATCTGTTTGGAGATCTCCCACAGCATGTCGATCTCCTTAGGTGACGCGTTACCGTCCACAAATCTACAATACAAACATCACATCAAATACTGTTACCATTATTATTATAGAATTTATTTATTTATTTATTTATTTGTTTAACTATGGAACACCAACAGCACACACATTACTACAAAATTGGGTTTAACGTTATTTTGGCATATTCTGATGCGTGTGCCAATAACTGGCGTACACGTCATTTACAATAATCGTTAGTTTAGTTGCATGCGATCTAAATCATGACCTAAGTATCCTAAAAATTAACAAGTAGGTATATAAAAACAAAAATTGAAATAAAATTATAACAGAATTAGATGAAATTTAAATAAAATTATAAAATTAAATAGAGTAAAAAAAATGTCAGATGAATAAGTAAATGTCAATAGGTTAGTTTAATCAGTCTTTAATTTGATAATTTAAAATAAAAATAATATTAATAATCAATAATTTATCATCAATAATAATTAATTAATACAATTAACAACAACTATTTATAAGTTTTCTATGTACCTATTGATCAATACACTTGTTGCTATTAATTATTTTATGACTGTGTAAAATCTTGTTCACGCGTGACGTCACGTCACTCGCCTGTACATACATGATCTAGTTCACGCGTGACGTCACTCACTTGTATATGATCTAGTGACGTCACTCTCCTGTATATGATCTAGTGACCTCACTCACCTGTATATATCTAGTGACGTCACTCACCTGTATATGATCTTGTTCATCCAGCTCACGCCCTCGCGGCACGGCGTGCACTGGCCGCACGACTCGTGCTTGTAGAACATAATGAGGCGGGCGATGGCCTTCACAATGTCCGTGGACTTATCCATCACTATGATAGCCGCGGTGCCGAGGGACGACTGCGCGGCCGTCAGAGCGTCGAAGTCCATTAGAACCGTCTCACACACACTGGGAACACAAACAGATGTAAGTAGCCGGTGGCAAATAGAGGAGGGAGGAGTAAGGAGGGCAACGCATCTGTATAACTTCTATGCGGATGTCTATGGGCTCCGGTAGTCATGTAAATGGCTCCGACTGCTCGTTTACGGCCATATGCTATAAAAAGAAGATGGTGTTTAGATGTACCTGTCTGTAGAGGCGTGTTATTTACGAGAGGTGTGAGGTATAAACTCACTCCTTAGGTATGATAGGTGTGGAGTATGACTTATTTAGGTCTGAGAATTTTATAGGTATGAGAGACTATGAGTATGACTTACTCCTTAGGTATGAGAGGTGTGGAATATTACTTACCTCTTAGCTCTTAGGTATGAGAGGTGTAGAGAGTGACATGCTCCTAAGGTATAACAGGTGAGTATGACTTACTAATTAGGTATCAGATGTGAGTAAGACCTCCTTAGGTGTGAGAGGCGTGTAGTGTGACTTACCTCTTAGGCATAAGAGGCGTGGAGGAGCCGCCCGGTATGATGGCCAACAGGTTGTCCCAGCCGCCCGTCACGCCTCCCGCGTGACGCTCTATCAGCTCCTTGAGAGGTATGCTCATCTCCTCTTCTACGGTGCACGGGGTTTTCACGTGGCCCGATATGTTGAACAGCTTGGTGCCGCTGTTCCGCTGGCGGCCGAACGAGGCGAACCAACTGCCGCCGCGACGGCATATTGTCTGAAATTAAAAAAAAATACGGATAGTGTGCATGCAGTTAAAGAATACTGCCGATAGAAGTGGCAACTTAAAATTGTTGTACTAGCACAAGAAAGTTGAGCTACGCTAATTTGTAGCTGCTACGTATATTTCTTAACGCCACTAAATAAGTTTTCACTTAACAACCTTAAATTTAGTAGTACGGATATCTAGTGAATAGATGTGTAATTTTGGAGATCAGCCCGGACGAACACCGTGACATGTTGTTTTTATATACATATAAGAATGAAAAGCCTACGTATACGGACAGATTTTGTCTTCACAGTTTATGAAAGTAAGATGTCATCCTGCTAATATTATAAAGGCGAAAGTTTGTGAGTGTGTTTGTTACTCTTTCACACAAAAACTACTGAATGGATTTGCATGAAACTTTACAGTAATATAGCTTTCATATCAGAATAACATAATAAGTTAAATTTTGAATAATTTTTGAAGTCCAAAATCCACGCAGGCGAAGCCGCGAGCGTAAGCTAGTATTTTTTATAATGGTCGTTTTCTACAAAGTAGCATTGAAATAGTGTTTGAATTCGATGAATCATAAGTCTAAATTGAGATTCTTCAACAAGTCTGCCGGTTATAAAAATAAATATCGTAAATTTATTCCTGATATAATATACAGGTATAAGTTAATATAAAAAAGACAATAACGATTAAAACAGGTACCTGGCTGAAGAGAGCAGCCATTGTCATCACAAAGAATACAACATCTATTGAAATATTTTGAAAACTTTACAATATGGGTTTGTTTAGTTTATCTATTGTATTGAAAATATACCAGGTGGGAATACGATCGGGATAATAATCGCCGTACAGCATTCTCTGAGATCGGGAAATGATCTGTCATTACATTTTTAGTAAGAGGTGGTGTGCCTGCATGTAGCCGTGGAGGAACCCTTCGCTTACACGAGACCGGCGTAAAGTTGCGCTGTCGCGTTTCGTGCGGTGTGTAAGTAGCCGTCGGCCCGTGGAGATGGGAGGAGGAATGAGGGCGACGCATGTGCATAACCTCGGTAGGAATGAAAATGGTTTCGACTGCTCGTTTGCCTCTATGCCATAAAAAAAACATTGTTATTTTTGTTGTAGTATAAGTTGGTGTCAATTTCATTACTACTAATCACGCCTGTCAATGTTCATAGAAAAATGTACGTAGGATTTGACAGTGCAAGTTTATTTGATGACAGGAACGCCTCCCCCAACGTTATTTTTCACCTCCGCTGGATTGTCAACTTGTTGATATCTGTCAGGTAGAAAATCAGCGCGTACGCGACCCGGCCGCCATTATGGTGTTACAACTTGTGTTGTGTTTAAGGAGTGTTTGCGTTGATTAATTTCCGCCATTATCATCCACTCAATCTGTAATATTGTGATAATACAACTTGAAACAAAACGTTTCGCCATTATTGTGTTCCCTTTGTGAAACCCAGTGACAGGACGCTAAATTACGTTAGTTATTAAACAGTGGTTACGAAATGTAGTTTCAGAAGAGCTGCCGAGAATGGAAAACGTAGTTGACAAAGTGTTTGTTTGTCACAAACATTTTGAAACGCGGTTTATCACATACAGCGGTCGTTTAAAAATTGGCGCGGTTCCAACCTTGCTTACAAAGTTGGAATTTCAAACGTCGTCAGTAAGTGATCATACTTCATACATACTGCTTGAACCAGCACCAAAATGACCACACGTACTGCGCACGCTCAAAGGATGTTCCAACAATAACTTTAGGTATGCATATTTGTTATTTCCATTATTATAGTAATAAGTAATTAACAGATTTAAAGAATCAATGTATTTTTAACTTCAATAAGGTACAACAAATCCTACTAATATTATAAAGGCGAAAGTTTGTAAGTGTGTTTGTTACTCTTTCACCCAAAAACAACTGAACAGATTTTCATGAAACTTTACAGTAATATAGCTTTCATATCAGAATAACATAATAAGTTAAAATTTATAGGGATTTTTTTTAATTTGGTTATAATATAACGATAACTGGAAAAAGATCAGCCCCCTGAGAGCAATATTGGCGTGCGCTGCCCTAATTGTTGGAGTTACACAAAGATAATTACTGTAGGATTATTTATCTTAAATAGTTCTAAATAAAAGTCCGCGGCAGCATATATCTATATTTTATATGTAAGTCACTATGACCAAAATAGTGAACCAAACATTCAATTAAATTGCATATTTTTTAACGATGCACATTTTAGAATATTTATCGAACTCTTATGAAAATTGATACATCTGTCACTTTACGTATTGAATGTAGATAAACTTTGTCTTTTACACTAAGTAATTTGGACGAATAGTTTAAAAGTTATTATCACGATAAGATTGACTTAAACGGAATATCTAAAGCGCCTAAAATGCGCGGCAACAAATTCGATTCTCAAAGCGATTTATTGTTTCATACAATACGTATATATTTAATATAATATATATTTCAGTATAATATTAGATTATGTATAATAATAACAACACCATTTTTGAAGTCCGAAATCCACGCGGGCGAAGCCGCGGGACGGAAGCTAGTCATATCATAAAGTCATAATTATTAAAGTTATCATATGGTAAATATTCAAAACCTTTTTTAATACTTCTTATTCATAACTACTACAGTACTTCTCATTCATTTAATATGTTATAGGCAAGTCGAGATGAGGAAAAGGAATGCACCATTATGCTATAAAAAAAGAAAAAAAACACTCAA
>LUGF01038937.1:20539-34862 GCA_001625245.1 Calycopis cecrops | reverse complement strand
CAATATTGTGACGAAAATTAGTGTCATATTTAGTTGCACAGAGTAATTTATCAAAAAAATGATAATATCCGTCACAGACACAGATGAAGAATTTAGTAGTGAAAATTCTGATGACTCCGATATCATAGACGAATAAATGTTTTTTTTGTTACCCGTTATTCTCGTGTTTTATTAATGTACCTTTAATAGACTTTTTAACAAGAAAAATTTAACTACGCACATTATGCGTTTTTTTTTTTTTATCATCGACTATCCATAGTAGCAGTTAATCCCATCACTATAGCGTTACATTATACGCATAAGAATTAGCATAATTTTTTTTCAATTAATTTTTATTTGAAGTCTCGTAAAGTTTGGTTGGGTTTAATTTAATTTACTACACATAAGAAGTGATGTAATGTTCAAATATGAAATAATAAGTTGTAACTTTTAAATTACGGCAATTTTAAAATGTGAATCGAAACGTTCCTGAAACTGCCATCCGCACCATGCTACAGCGCACAAACTATAATATATTTTTAACTGTGCCTTGGATTGTGCAAAAATGTCTATATTGTCAACTTTTTTATGTAATATATATACGTACGTCAAGTTATATACGTTTATTATCACGGCCTTAGGCATCATCTGTCAACTCTGATCTGTCACACGTCCTACTTCCACTTTGGCATATGCATATTATGCAACTATCATCGTCACTCACCGGAAGGGCGGTATCTCGGGTATCCTCATGGTAATCTTCTTGCGGTCGGCGGCGGCGGGCGCTGGCGACAGTTTGGGTGTGGTGGGCGTGTCCGTGCGCGGCGTGACACGCCCTATTACTACGTCGTCTTGGCTGGTACTCGACTGGAATAAAATTAATTATTTACCTAACAAAAGTTAAGTATAATAGCACCATAGAAATAAGTTACACAGATGTATCTGCGCAGAATACAATTTTTTTAAAGGCGCGAAATTATTTAAGCCAATCACCAGGCAATATTTTTGCACGGGGGATTCTTCATTCGCCATTGATTAAACGAGAGTTGGCTGTATTGGCATTCGTCAGTTGCTTAGCCGAATGTCAGCTCTCATAGGCTGTCTTCATACACACGACAAAGGTCATGCAGCACAGCTGATATCGTGAGCGGGATAGCATAAGCTCACGTCTTGTTATATTTTAAGCCTTATTAGTTGTAGAATAAGGTTTTTATTGAATTGGTGTTATAAATCGGATTAGATCGGCCTATGTTGCGCTGTTCTGCGTCAACGACGAAAGTCTATGTAACTTATTTTTGTGGTCGAATTATAAATAGCTAGTAATAACCGCTGTTACCCGCGGTTTCGTTTGCGTGGTTTTTCGCGATAAAAAGTTTCCATACTAAATATTACATCGATACGATTTGACATGAAACAAGGACAAACAAACACACTTTCGCATTTATAATACTAGCGAAAAAGCACAGTTTTATAAGGACTCTCTACATTATTAAGCCGGTATAAATATAACTTATGTAGGTACACATGCATGTTTTTGTATGTGTGTAAGATATATTTCTATGTATGTGTACATTGCAAAACTTGCGTAATGCACGTAGCATTATTGTAAACCATATTCAGTGCTCAATAAACCTTTCTAAGGAAACGTCGTTTCTATTATTTAATTCCGTTTAACCTTCTGGGTACGGTCGTAGTGCATACTGGTGACTCTGAATAATCTTCAGTCAGTCACATATATAGCACAACCGACATAATATACCGTACACTTATATTATTATTTTTTAATATTACATAACACATCTAACATATATTTAAATTACTATGCTAAATCCCAAAAATGTACTGGACTTAATAATAATAAGTATGTAGTACCAGTAGTAATTAGTATGTACGTACCAGTAGCGGCGCGTGCGCGTTCTTGATCGCCTCCCGCCGCTGGAACTCCACCTTGGCCATCTCCGTGGCGAGCCACGCGGGGATCTCGGGGATGGCGAGCCGCAGCGCCAGCACTAACACCAGCACCACGTGCTATAGAACAGACCGGTAGTGTTAGTGCATAGTGTAACAACTTGTATTAACCCCTAATTAGTATATTATCAGGGACTCCGCACTATTTTTAAAGCGTTGCAAAAAATTAGCACTTACAACTTCGTTCGTCGCAGTACCTTCCTCAGTTCGCGCGCGGCGTACGCGAGCAGAAGCATGTGCGTGTTTATTTATTGGTGAGTTGTTACGGTCTCGGAGTCCACAGGACTCCATCAGGGCGTTTGTATAACTTTATCGCTCATTTCCTAACTTGGTTATTTTTCAGGTTTTATTATGTATGTGTGGCGTGTGTGGTGTGTGTGGCGTGTTAGGTGTGTGGCGTGTGTGGTGTGTATAGCGTGTGCGTGTACCTCTAGCGCGACGATGACGAGCACCGTCTGCGCGGGAGTCGCGTCGGGCAGCAGGCGATGCACGGGTCCCGACAGACCGATGAGCGCGCAGTTGACCAGCACTGCCACCGCCACCATCGCCTCCATGGCGTGCTGTCAACATGTACACCGTCAATGTTATGTTCCCGACAGCGCCGCAACACTCAAGGAAACAGGAACTTTATAGTGCCCACTTCACGTCTATATTAGGTTAAAAAAGTTATGGCTCTCACCTGTGTCTATATAAACTTTAACAAAAAGTTGGGCTCTCACCTGTGTCTGTATAAACTTTTAAAAAAAGTTGGGCTGTCACTTGCTTCTATTTATGCTTTAAAAAGATAGGGCTGTCACTTGCATCTATTTGGGATTTTAATAACGTAGGACTGTCACATGTTTTCTTTTGCTTTAATATAAATTAATAGTTGGAAGAAACACTAGTAAAACACGTTTTTATATGCTTGTATATGTAAATCTTGGATCGTTGAAGTTGTCTCTATTTCTGGGCTATGGTGTAAACTATGTTTATATATGCTTTTAATAACAATAACTTTTTGCATAACTTTCTGATTATACAGCTTATAATAATTATTATAAGTATATTATTTATTTATTATTACTAGCTGCGCGCCGCGGTTTCACCCGCGTAACTTTCGATCCCGAGGGAATATCGGGATGAAAAAAACGATTCTCAGACCTACTCAATATGCTCACAAAATTTCATGAGAATCGGTCAAGCCGTTTCGGAGGAGTATGGCAACGAAAACTGTGACACGAGAATTGTATATATTAGATTATTATTTTATTATTATTAACTTATTATTATATAACTTGCTGAGAAATCAAGTAGTCTTTCCTGTTCCCGCGCCCCCACGCTTTTGACGCTACGATTCTTGGAAGATTATTAAATTGTTTGCCTTAGATTTCATCATTCATATTACATACACACAAGTCGACACATCACCTGCATCCATTTTTTATTTTATTAAAGGTAGTAGCTCTACTTTTATTAAAACCTGTGTCTGTTTAAACTACTTCCACAAGATACAATTTTTTGTCGATCAGATAGGCGATCGAATTAGCTCCCGATCTAGTTTACAATACACATGTGTCCGACTGAATCGCCAATTTCGTGTCCACACTATACAATTTGATTGTCTATTCAGTCATATTGGACGTAAAATTGCTCCACGTGGGTTTTATGTTCTCACCTGCCAGCTGCCGACGCTGTTGACGCGCTGTGCGAACGGGCGGCGCGCCACGTGGCACAGCTTAAACGCGTCGGCGCGCACCTCGGCCGCGTTGTTGAGCAGCGCGCACGCCGCCGCCAGCGGGAACGCCGCCGAGAACAGCACCACGTGCCCGAGCTGCGTCAGCATCTCCAGGTACTCCGCGAACGTGCCATCGTACTGCACACACAAAAGTTCAGCGGCGTTAAAAAAAATGTTTGTGCTTTAGACCACACAACCGAAGTAAAACTTAATTATTGATTTAATACACAAATATTTATAGCATAGTTACAATGACATAACATGTCATATGATATTTATTTTTAAATACAAAAAAGTTTCATTTAGATCGATTTGAATAACAACATCCGTTCCTCGGTTCACCCGAACAACACATTTTCGTAAAGTTTTCGCCGGCTTATTCCCCGAATCAAGCGCGCGTAAAGAAGTTTTGCATCAGGAAAAAGGACAGGGACAGATGTTGGAAATTATACAACTGTTCAACAAAAAATTATAGCTTGGAAAAAAGAGTGTGGAATACATGCCCTCATTTATTTCACACTTATATTTTTTTATCTGGCAATCCAAAATACTATATGTCGATACTGTTTGATAATTTATTCATATATTATACATGTTCAACAGGCATTATAAACTACGATCATCAAAAACTTTAATAAATCTATGAAAACAACTGGCATATGAGCACTGTTCACACAAAGTGTACTAGCAGTTAACAAGTACGTTAGTGATGCCACATTCAAACATTCTCAGTTCCCGCTGTCACCGCGTCAGACTCTGTTTTGCCATGCTATCCATATTAGTATTTAGTTTGTAGTGAGGCACTACATATTACAGGATTATGATATCTTCTGATTAATAACCATCTACTGAATGCTCATCTTTTAGGGATTGTATATTATAATTTATAATACACTGTTATAAATTTATTTATTTATTATTCAAGTATGTATTATATATGTTCTATTATATTACGTCATAGATTATGTCTGGAAGTGTCGATAAAAGTGAAAACTTAAAACTATCAAATCACCACTTACGAAGAGGTCTTGCTGCATGCATACACCCGAAATGAGCCGGTACTACCGCGGAGGTACCTCTCATTCGCACGATACCGACGTAAACTAAAGCTGTGCTGTTGCGTTTCGTGCGGTGCGCCAGCCAATGGTTACTTACCATGGCTCATGTTGGAGTAAGGAAATGCAGCTGTTTATCCCTTATGGCTTATGCGGATGTCTATGGGCGTCAGTAGTCATGTAAATGGCTTCTATTGTTGCTGTTGTTGGATTCTTTGCCTCCTTTCACTATAAAAAAGCCGCACTATCGCGACAGCGTAGTCGTCACCTGAAACAGCTGCGACTCGAGCTCGGCCTGGTGTATGGCCCTCTGGCCCGGGGGCTCCGAGTCGCGTCTCTCTTCGGCCTTCGCCCCCTCGCCGGAGCTCCGCTCAAACATGTCCGACAGCTGCTCGGGCGTCGGCGCTGGAAGTGTAACGGTAGTTGTTCACGCTTCATGTACATAATCGAGCATCATCACCGGATTGCGTCACCGGATGGGGCAGCATCAGCAGCACGACATTTAGGACACAGGAAGATGCCAAGCTGTTGCTATACTTACTTTATACTTCTTCAGGTTTAGTATACTTCACTGTGGCGAAGACACAAACCGCCTTAATTACCTGCAAGAGTCCGGGCAGGTAGCAGTGAGTATTCTATCCACCATCAATACCCATGCCCGTCTGTAACCCGTAGGTCGCACGGTACCGACTTCCTGATAAATTATATTTTAATATACCTAATACCTATATATTAATTTTATAGGTAGGGCTAGGGATTTAGGGCTCTAGGATTATTAAGGCAGTAGGAAGTAGGAATTAGGTATTTAGGTATTAATTAGGATTAGGCTACAGCTCTCCATATAGAGTATTTCGTTAAGTCCACTAAGGACTTTACAGTTGTGTTGTTCAAAATCTATCTTAAGGTCCGAGTTTGGGTGCTGCCAAAAAAAGTGTTATTAAGATTAAAGATATTTAAATTTTAAGAACATTCCGAACCAGTTGATTTTGTTGCACACTTTTTTGTTGACGCAGGGGAATACAATAATGTATAATACCTGGAGCCCGGGTGACTCCTAGACCTATGTCGAACTCGACACTTAGTGTAATATCGACTAAAGCCTTGCTACCGCTGTTATAATCGTATTGTCCCGGATCCACTGGCAACAGGATCCCTCCAGCGACAAGCTGGCCTCGCTGAAAAGGTCAGACTTCTCCATCTTGGGGACTGTCCGGCTGCCACTGAATAGTCGCTACTACGTGGAACCGTGCAAAGGGGTTCCCATTCTGAATTCTGGCCCCAGTACTCCAACTAAGCACGCCATCATGTCCGATTTCGGATCATGTGTCTGAAATCGGACTCTCTATTTTATACCGCCATCTGCTGATTCAGAGGGACGAGTGGAGGGCTCTCCAGGTGAGCAACTCTAAGTCGGACCTCTTCCCCAAGCCTGTACGGTATCCGGGGATCACAAAGGCACGCCATAGACGTCTACAGTCGACCGGGCGGTACTCACCTTTACTGGGACTCATTGCCCCGAGCACGTCCACACACATCCTCGCCAGCCGAAGGTTCTCGATCAGATACGGCAGCGCCGACTCTTTGAGGTTGCCAATTATTTGCCTCGTGATCAATAGAACCGCCAATTGCTGAAAATAACATAGGATCAGAACATATATTTATCGCAGACTCGCGAATAGTGGTCACCGCACACTTATCCAACTAGAAAACTTAGAACGGGAACGTAAACATATCGCCATCGCTTTTCGAGGCGAGGCGGTTACGTTACGTTTCCCATTAGTGTGTGTTGCAGTATGGAGTTTCATACAATGAATATTGAACGGCTCGAGGCGACACATTTACTTTCCCTTTCCAAGTTGATACGTGTGCGGTGATCAAAACGTAATAACAGAAGTTACAACATCAAACCATAGACAGAGAGCATCATAGACTATAGATATGTCAGTGTCGTGTCTGTCAGACTGTCAGTAAAGCGCTAGTTCAGATGTGAGTGGTTCGGTGCCAGATAGATTTACAATTATAAATTTACATGGCGGGGTTGACATTCAATTATTTCTTTAATAATTACAAAACAAGTTCTTGTATTCTGTGAAATATTATTACGTGGAAAATCGGTTTTGTTTTGCATAAAAGGGTGAACCAACAGTCGGAATCTTACAGTGACTTCCGACGCCTGCAAACCTGTAAAAGTATAGGTTATATATATGCGTTGCCCTTGTTTACCACATTACTAGATCAGTGACACATCTCTGATAAGTAAGACAAGAAGTAGTGTCGTGTTGCAGCGGTTGTGCAGGCACTCAGGCAGGCAGGATAATTACCGCTCCGTCACACTAGTCCGCCGTAAAGTAACTTTCATTCGGTTAAGTTTCCGGAGACGGAGAGAGAGATTAGAGTGAAGGCAACGAGGACAATACATCTGCATAAAAATATGCGAATATCCCATTTATACTATAAAAGACAGGGTACACAACATAAGAAAAAAAATATGTGCACCCAATTAATAAAATGTATAAATACCTCTTTCAGCTTATCCATGTCTTGAAGATAAAACGCAATGTAGAACAAACTCATAAACGAATTGACGAACTGAAACTGAAATAGAAAACAATTATTCACTACATTTGTAACATTTTGACAAAATATATTGTCACTTTCGACTCCGATAGCGATATACCTTTTTTTTATGTTAGTTTTAGATTTATTAAGGATAGAAGGATTTTTATTTTCACTTAAATAATCGAAACATATATAACATGACGATATACATTTTTAGTGCCGTCGCTGCGTTAAGCGGGCGTACGGCGCGGATGCACGGCGCATGTGCCTGCGCCGCGCGCCCGCCTGCCCGAAGCCGCGACAGAAGTCGCCGCCCGTCTGTCAGTACAACTTTCACGCGTAGGTGTACAGTCGATATCGGATTATTTAATATTTAGTGATATCTAAGAGTCTTTATATCTATCATTCATTGGCAACATTGAATTTCCAAAATTATATGCTCCGTATCAATGTTTATCAACTATTAAAAAATGCAACCAATTAATTACATCTAGATGTAGTATTATACTTTTATTCTTGTGTGTAGTTCTAAGATATAACAACATATCGCTTTCATAGACGAAATACTAATTACGTCATCATCATTCAATATGGCCGACATCTGATTTATACATATATTCTTTGCTTGATTAATGCTAAGTACAATAAAAGTTATTAGAAGAATTAGAATATTGTGTAATTATTTTTATAAAAAATTACTGTTAATTTAATAAATTGAACTGTTACCAAAATTAATCCCTGACAATAATTATTTTATTAATTATAATTAATATTTGTTTTCGAATATAAGTGATTTGATATATTTTAAATAATTTACACACGGTACTTAGTTCCAGAATATAACTATGAAGTACGTAAATTGCATAGAACTACAAAAATCTGATTAATTAAATCCATGTTCTAACGAATGTTTTTATTATTTAGTTACATATATTATTTTATGAAACAATAAATATCTCGTTGATTATTACATTTTCTAACAAAACTTATTGCTCAGACTGTACAAGCACGGCGCGTGTGACGCGGATGGCGTAGTACTCGATGCCTAACGCAGCGCTGCTCTATGAAATGACATGAAACAAGCCCGCGACGCGGACGTCCACGCCGTGCGCCTGCTTAACGCAGCGACGGCACTTAGTTATCAGTTTCTTCTATTATGAAATATAATGCCACAGAGAAACAAAAAATATGACGTTAACTAACTGGTTGGCAAGCTAAAACTAACAGGTATGCACGCGTCGTGAGTTGCCGCGGCGTACGTACGTTAAATGCGTGCGCATGAAATATTTAGGGAGTTCAAGATATGACACCAAATAAAATCACAAAAACGAATTTTATTAATGTTATCCTTCTGATTATCTCCATAACAACGCTAATATATTTTGGGGGTCTAGTCAGGGTTTGAATCCTAGGTTGGACCAAAAAACCGTAATTTTATTTATTTGTTATATGAGAGTAGAGTGAGTGAGAGAACTCGGGATGTTGGCGGTGTTACACTCCCGGGACCAGGACAGCACGATACACCATCAATACTGCAACTGATTTCTCCTCTGTCGTGTCGGGCTGCGGTTCCACCGGAGTACCATTAAGGAAATAGGTAATGCATATGTGACCAAGCACTACAATATGTCTTGCGCAAGATATATTGTAGCTTCTCTTCTCTTATAGAAATGAGGGCCGTAGCCAAAATTAGGCTAGGACGTTATTATTATTATAAAATAGTTTGTCAAAAATATTACAAATAGAGTTGTCGATCACATAGTCGCTACACAATATATGTATGGGATAATGTCGAGCCGCTCGACTCGAAAGCTATGCCATTAGTCAGATGGATAAGTGACATGTGTGTTTGCATGAATATTGTAAATGCGCTTGTGGACAAACATACCGAGACCATGAACTTTCAGAAATAAATAAAACATTTAACTATTGTAATTCACGTCCTCAAAAGGAACGTCACATTTAAAAAATACATAAAAAATATTGACAAGATGTATAAATTTTATTCATGTTACAAAATGTTAATTTGTATCGGTATATTTGCATAGACGATAGAATGAAATTTAGTTACATTGTAGATGTATTTGGTGTTTTTGTATAAGCTGAGATAAAATTTTGTACCTACTACAAACCTTTCTAATTTTGTATCTAAACAAACAAAACGATTACGTATTAACTTAAAGCGTTTATTTTTATTTATTAATGTTAAATTAAAGCTGTCAATGATGTCATGCGATCACATGCAGTCAGTAGTACATTATCACATAAGCCTCGTATCTGTGGGCTGTTAGCTTAGCTCTGTGCTCCAAAGCGTGTATATAGCTCATAAAATACAAACCAATGCTATTTTCACAATCAGGTGATTCTCATACTTTGTCTCGAGACGGTAGTTCTCTATTTCGTTAACATGGAATGTCGAATTTACCATTTAAAGTAGATTTTCATCCATTTCCATTTGGTAAGCGGTAAAGAGAAAATAATATGCGCTATAATATTATGTCTACAGATAGATCTAAAAGGAATCTACAAGTCTTTGAAGACTATTAGATATATTTAAATACAAAAAGTTTGTCTAATAAGTATCTATAAAGATTTAAGTCATGCATTATTTTTCAACCATGTGGTACCCGTAGTAAAAACAATACAATCATGTTAGTGTCAAACAAATTGTGGCAGTACCTAGTACTGCATTTTTATGAGCAGGCCAAAACAGTCTTTTAGGACATAAAAGTTGCTCCAATATGTCAACTCACACACACAAAACGTTATAAAATATAAAATCGATACATACTGTTTTTTTCACATTATCAGTCAAAATACAAAAATGTGACTTATTAATGGCACTGTTATATTTATGGTTTGACTATAAGTATGCATGTGGCGTTTAAAAAATGTTCTATATATTGGGAGAAACAATGTAAGATTTAATGGAAATATAGAAATAATAAAATATGTGGGTAGGTATTACTGTATAAATGTATTTGCAATAGCTACTGTTGATAGTATAGCTCAAACACTACTCAGATAGGTGCCTCTATAGATTCATTATCTTAATTATAAATTATATTATTTTATTTGTTTCAATTATAATCAATAATGTAACAACTAAATTTACTTATTTTCCTTGACTACAATGTTATAAGAATAAACTTCCAAAGTTGAAGACCCCATATGCTTCAAGTTGCTAGAATGTAGCTTGTTTTAGGGATTGTTTTTAACCAACAACCAGGAGGTCGACTCTAAATTGCCTCAAATATCAAGAGCGTTATGTCGCAAACTATTCACTTTTCATTTCAATGTAAATCTAGTTCGTAAAGGCCCGCGCATATTGACGGAGTGCCGGCGAAGAATCCCGAATTAAATATACTAAGCTAGTTTCAATGACTGCATTTGACACTAATTAAATAAAACGATAGCATTATATCATTATTTTTTTTTGTTTGCCATGTACAGTCATTTACATAAATTTAGATAGAATTTAAATTCTTTTAAGACCACCTTTTCACTGTCGCCCAGTTTGTAAGCGCTGAGCCTTATTTAACAAGTCTGATAGACTGTGTTATAGTGGATACAGCCGAATCGATGTAAATGTTACAATTATAACTAGTATCAATTTGTAGACTTTTGTTTTGTTACGCCCGTTACTTAGTAAACTTAGTTGGTACATAGTATAAAATGTTTATCTAAAAATATAAAAAATTCTAGAATTGAAGTATGTGTCTATTCGGAAGTATCTAGAAGTTTCATTAAACTACAACTCTCGCAGATGGTATACGAGATATCCTCACCTTTGTCGTTCAACCACCTCGCTATCCGCGAATACACCTCCTCCTCCACCGCTATGATGATGGCGAGCATCGCACGCGGGATCCAAGTGAAGTAAACCAGAGTGCTCTCCCACCAGTCCTGTGACGGCAGATACCCGCAAATCAGATTAATACATATTGTGCTGGCTGTAAGGAGAGTAGTATTCTTCGAGTATATTTATGTATATTTGACAGAGCTATTGCAGACTATGAAATATAATAGCTGGTGTCAGGAGTATGATAGATTGATTCTTGAGAGGATAATATATTCGTGAACTTGACAGAGTTGTAACTTAGATGAGGGAGCGTGTGAGGAGTGTGTTAGTTACAGTGCAGTGCGTTGGCTCCTAATATGATGCTTGCTTGTTTACAAATTACTGTGTGGAATGGTGCCGAGTGGATAATGAAATATTGTTCCCACTATAACCATTTAATAAATGATTATATTAATGATAATGTGTTGGCACATTATATGTATGTGTCAATGTATATATATTGGCGAATTATAGAATGAGATGTAGGGACACAACGTGAGTGACACACTACATCAAAACGTATTGAAGCAGGTTATACGTTTCCAAATTAATGTTAAGTAATGGCGTTTTTTTTATAGCATAGGAGGCAAACGAGCAGTTAGGTCAACTGGTGTAAAGTGAACACCCAACACTCACAGACAATGTGAATGAAAAACAATTACTAAAGCACAGAGAGTTCAAATGTACATAGGATAACTAAAAGTCCAAAAGATGACCTAAAGTCGGTCTAGCTCAGGTTACATTGGTACAGTGCTTTACTGTTGAATGTGAGAAAAAATTGTAAGCCTACATTAATAACATTATTAGCTTTTATCTTTCCATTACAAAGAAACGTCTCGGCAGGCGTGTCTCATGCCTCATTAAATATTCATTTAATTGAATGAGCGACAGGTATGCAAAACATATTGTAAAATAAAAAAAAATATTTTCTAAAGCGGCACTCGCTCGCCCCAAAACTGGCGACGAGTGCGTTCTGCATAGGTTTTCTCTAAAAAAATTTAACTCAATGGTTTTATAAAACCACCATACAAGTCCTATTCATACTATAAAGCTGAGGGCGAGCAATGGCAATGAGTTTATTGGTCAAAGTAGCAGATGTAGGTGAATATAAATGGTAACGTGTATGAGAGAACATGCCTGCGCCCGCAGCAGCGCGCAGGTGGCGAGCGCGCCGACCGCGAGACACAGCAGCATGAGCGGCAGCGACACGCAGTGCCGCCACGCGCGCCTCCGCCACGCCGCGTACTGCGGCTCCGGCCGCCCCGTCACCGCCGACACGCCCATCTCGCCCTGCGCACGCAAACGCAAACGCATTCTACGTCACATGCTAATCTACGTACACACTGCGCCTTACGCACTACGGTACGTACGTACATAAAATAAAGATCACCGCACACGTATCAACTCGCAAAAGGGATGAGGCACAACGAGCCGTTCAATATTCATTGTATGAAACTCCATACCGCAACGCACACTAATGGGAAACGTAACGTAATCGCCTCGCTCGCCTAGCCGTAGCCGAGTTGACCGTACAGGCGCTGCCGATACGGTGCCGATACGCTTACGTTACGTTCACATGTAACGTTAGTGAATCGGCACCGCCTGATTGACGACAAGGCGAAAGGTAATACAGTTACATTCCCTTTCCGCGTTCAATATGTACGGTGACCGTAAATCCGCTCCTACACTACATACGTTTGTATTTGTTGACTGCTACAGTCTACTGTTATGAATCATATTAGCACTCTAGCGCTGATCCAGTTTTCTTTCTACCTAATCGGTACCTCGAGACTAATCTTACAACTACATCTTACTTGCGAACCCGACGATTGTTCATAACATAACTAAATCGATTTTGATTTTTTTTTAACAAGCTTAACCTTCGACCCATTACAATACGTATTGTAAATATAGTACAGTCGACTTTTAACCGCTACGCTATGTACGTAAGCATGTCGACTGCGTTGATATATACATGTCTAGCGTTGCCGCTTCCACTTACTTTTGCATCAACTATATGGCTAACGCAATCATAACAGCCAAAGAAAAGACCAGAAAACCAGTCTAATAGACAATTTATCTTTTTTTATGTCGGAATCTTGCAGATACACTATGAATTCCGACCATCTTTGATCGTTTGCTTTTATCTTATAGAAAAGATAAAGGACAATGAAAATTATGTACCTGAAACAACGGTCGAGGCTCCACTAACAACTCATCTCGTTGGTCCAGCGTTCCCCATCTGTATGCCAGCACATTGGAATACCTGACAAATAGACCCTTTAGTTACTTGACTCATTATATTAAAATACAATTTTCAAGTCGTATAAGGAAACACGAGCAGTCGGAGCAATTTGGGGACTACCGACGTCTATAAACATCCGCATATGCGTTGCTCACTTTCACCCCATTTAGCACCGCATTGAAAACAAAATGAAATAAAATGAAAATATTTTATGCAAAACAGAATTTGAAAAAATACATTTTGAACGTAAATAATGTAGCCTCTAGCCCTGTAGAACCGGCTAAACAAACTCAGCGGGCCTCGTGAATTAAACGTGTAGCGGTCACTTGGCGGTAGCATGTGAGCGAGAGGTACCTGACGGGGCAACCGGGGGGCCTCACCTGTCGTTGTGTTGATTGGGACACTACGGCTTCTGCGGCACCATAAGCCTCTCGATGGCGGACCAGAGATGAGGGGGAACATGAGACTATATCTTTGAGTTGAGTGTTACATGGAATGAATAACATTTGACATTTCCGGTCGTTATGAGCCGATCCAATATGACATTGAATCACGGAACAATAGAGACACTCTGACATTTGAATTTTATTTATTTATCTTCTCCACAAAGGTACATGATATTTAAAGATACTCTGTAGAAGATTACTGGACAAGTCTAAAATATGTCTCTCTCGCACACATTGGGAACCGCATGTTGCGTCACGCTCGTGGCGTGAACAGTCCCCACGGTGCGTATGCTCACGACCTACCTCTTCCACGTCTCCAGGTACACGCAGGCCCACAGCACGTTGAACAGAGAGAACAGCACGTAAGCAATGTCCTTCCAGTAGTCGTTGGCGGTGCCGAGCCACACCTGAAGTCAAACAATGTTGTGTTTGTAAATACAGTTGCAACCATCACTTATAATACAAGTTTTGATCACGCTAATATTATAAATGTAAAAGTTTATTAAAAAATCATAG
>LUGF01038937.1:0-12220 GCA_001625245.1 Calycopis cecrops | reverse complement strand
ACGTCTGTGGTTGAACACGCTTACCACTAGACCACGAGGCAGTCAAATTTACCAATAATATTATAATGGATACAACATAACCTGTAAGGGCAAGATAATTTATGCATATTTTATGACTTTTGAGGTAGGCTTTTTTACATTAGGCAGGATAAAGAAGTTGGATAGATAATAATACAACCAGCAATCCTGACAGCAGAATTTCTGCTTTCGATGGGAGACTATTTAAAATTAACTAAATGTGTGATAATATCCATAGCTTTTATTCACATTAAGCATTATAGAGTATAAAAATTTGTGACATTAAACCATAACATAATATATTTTCCACCCGATTCCCCTTTTTTATGAGTTACCAATGTGTAAATGCCTGAAAGCTTTGGTTTAATTGAGTAAAGTAATTCTCACTAAAACCTTAATAATTTAGTTTTTTTTTAATATAAAATTTGAGTTCTCCATCTTAGAAGTGAATTTGTTCAGTTCATAGTGAATAAAATTTTATAAATTAAGCATTTAGCTTATTCAAACAAAAATGATAAACTTGAATGGAGTTTGTTTAGTCCCTTTTGTGTCTCTTGCATTTTCAATTATTTTAAACTGATACATTTTTGAAACATTATATTGTCCAGTAAGATTACATTATGTACTAATAGGATAAAACCATTACAACAAGTTATTTAAAACTAACATTGAATACCCTATGTATTTGACAAGTTTTCAAAAACCACTCCAGAATGTTTATCAGTGATCAAAGAACTTTTACAATGTTTTTTAATAATTCTGATAACTATTTGTCTCAAATTTTCAAATTAAAGATTCATAATTTACAAAACCTGCAAAAACGCTTCTATAAGCAAAATGGCATCTTGTGACATATTAACTTTTTAGCATTCCGAAAATCACTGCCAGTACTATTCCGAACTTATTTCTTGTTATTGTCAGTTGACAAATCCATAAGTTGAGCTAGAAATTTGTCAAGTGACTAGTACTATGTGTGAATGAATGAATGAATGAATGAAATATACTTTGTTGTGCATATTATAAAATACAGAAAAAAAAGTTATATTATAAAATAATTAACTAGAACTATCAGTAGATTTCAGAATAGCCTCTATGATTTGTATTATGTATTTGTATCAATGTTTGACAGGTTATCACGGTTACCATATGGCTAATGCAAGTGTAACATCATCATCAGTTTTCGTCGTTTCATGACATGTGACTTACGAATAAAAATAAGTATTTTAAAATAAAATATTAATTATTTACACATCATTTCACTACATAAGAACTTAAAAACCCATTTAATTAATTAAAATTAAATTCAAAAGCTTTTGTTTTTAATACTGTCAAATAGCCTATTATCTTGTTTTAAGCTTTTACAATTTGTATTCATATTTATATACTGTAAACGGGACTTAATTGCGTTATAAAATCGAAGTATGTACCTCGACTCGGGATTTCAGCCAGAATGCAACAGTCGTGGTCACAAGTACTCATACGGCCGAAACGTAGAGTCAAGGTAAATACTTTGATTTTATAATGCGATTAAGTCCCGTTTATAGTATATAAAAAGCGTTTATAGTATATAATTTGCATTATAATATTGTTCAGTAAATCCCTGTAGTCTTTTATCTTGCCAAGAAATATCTAGTAAAAGAAAATTCTAATGTAATTACTACATAAATCACTACTTATTGTAGAACAACACAGATGTATCTACAAACCTTTAGGAAATATAAGCACAACATCTGTTTGCTGAGTAGGTGTTGACTGCAGAAGCAGTCTTCTGGGGTGCATCAAATGAGCTCCTAGCTGGCCTGCCATAGGCAGACGTCTACGCAGCTCCCTGCCAGCTATTACGAAAGACAGCAAAATGTATAGGCACTTACATAAGCAAATAAATGTAAATTATTTATTTTTTTTTACAACATAAACAAATGAAGATACGTTTGCCAAAAATTTTACTTACCGCTATCTAATTTATCTTTCGCAAACTCTGCAAAAGATTTATGCTCCTGAGGTGTAGAGTGCGAGCTACTTTCATTGTCCTCTTTCTCGTGATTACAAAAACTACTAATTTCTGACTCCATTTTATGTCGAAAAAATAAAAAACTATGAATCACTATCGCGCACAATTATAAAAAGCTATCTTACATCATCGATTAGATTCCTCAATTACAATTAAATCATAGTCAAAGAAATTAATTTAGAGACTGTCGGATAAAGGATTTCCAGATATTTTACATTATTTTAAAAATAAAACAACTTTGTTTATTTGCTGTTCAACAACTCCAAATACAAATAATTGTTAGATGTCACAATTCGAAATTGATTTTTGACGCCATAATTTTTGTTTTTTTATTTTCTATTTTCGTGTATTACCACTTCAATTTCATAATTCCATGATAAACCCATGAGGCAGTGTAGCAAGGCCAAAAAATTTAGTATGAGCCAAAGTATCGCATATTTCCTTTTTTATAAATATCTTCTTAAACTTAACTAGTATTTAATATAATAAGTAATAACATATTAAAAATCTAAGTAATGGTACTATTATAATGTTCTATATGAAAATATTAAGCATTAATGATATTATAAAATATTTGTATTCGCAGACGCAGGCTACTAAAGGCATGAACGGACCCTTTCGAGTTTATGTTAGTTTTAATCATAAAGATCAAAATAAAATTTATATGAAATAAATACATAATCAAGTTAAATTTAAATTTAAAATATTATGTACTTAGCTATCGCATTAGGCATAACCTGTAATGATAGTTTTTAAATAAATAAATAAAATCTAATTAAATTTACTAATTGAGAAAGACCCGAAGCAATTCATGTCAGTCAATACTAATATTATAAAAAGGAAAGATTTATTTTGTGTGTGTTTGTATGTAACGAATAGGCTCCGAAAGTATTTCACAGACACAAAAGTATTATCTAGAATATATCTACATAAAAATTAATGTTCGTCTGTATGTCCCTTTCCATTTGAGAATGTGGTGATCTTTAGTAAAGTTGTTCTGAATGCACCCACGAAGGTTTCTAAGTTGGTACGGCCAATTTTCGACAGATGGCGCCACTGTCATTTCAATTGATTTTATATATTGCTATGATAGTCCATGCTGACGTATCTGTTGGTGGCGTAGCAACGCGAGCATGGTACAACTCGTATTTATTAAACTTGCTGCCATTTTTTGCCTGTTCTCACTGCACGGACAAAAAAATTTTTTTTCAAAAAACTGAGTGCTGCTGTGATGCAATAACCCTAAAGTTTGACGAATACATGCGTTTTTAGCACAATGATTAGCATAATCACGAGTTTATTATCCTACTAATATTATAAATGCGTAAGTTTGTGTGTTTGTTACTCTTTCACACAAAAACTACTGAACGGATTTTCATAAAACTTTACAGTAATATAGCTTTCATATCAGAATAACTAAGTTAAAATTTATAGGGATTTTTAAATTCCGAAAGCCACGCGGGCGAAGCCGCGGGCGGAAGCTAGTATTAGCATAAGTACGAAATATAATAAACTTAACATAGTATAAAAGTAAAGTAATTTATTTTGGAAACTCACATCAATATAATGTAGATACTTCTTTTTGATAATTAACTTAGAAAATTAGAAAAGGTTTGCTACATCTGAATAAAAAGTCACTTACCATTCATATTTATGAAAATACTTAGTAAATCTTTATAGAAAAACACCTAAAACAACTTAAGCCTTCCGTTTACACCGTGGTTTAACTTTAACTGAATGGATCAAGTCTTTTAATGTGAAAAATAACAAATTCTTTAATAGATGGCGGGTGATCATCATCTTCTATGGCGTATGACACGGCTCTCGTGTCACAAAATATTTGTACGCCGCCATCACTAAAAGTTTTGGAAAATATTCTCCGCAACGAATTGGTTAATTACATTTCGGTTTAACCGTTCTGTTCATATAACTATGGTAGTCATGGACTACATTCCATGATACTTCAAAAATGCAGTAAGCTGCAAGAATTTATATTATAAGTAATTTATAAGAAGTAATCTTATAAGTTATACATAAGTATTATAAAAATAAGATGCGGCTGGCGTCTTTCTGTCTGTTTGAACGCGATAAACTCAAAAATTACCAAACGGATTTTTATTACAGTTTTCAACAATAGGAGTGATTCTCGAGGAACGTTTAGGTATATATGTACATTCTATGCTTTTACGTAAATTAGCAGAAATAGGGCGCTAAATGTTGAAGATGTCGCAAAAAATCTCGTCAACTGGAAGCTTTCCACGCAAACGCCGTGTAAACTAGTAAAGATATAGTTGAGTAATGTACTAGTGAATTCAAAATCTATAAAAATACTACAAAAAAGTTCCCTTAGCATGTCTTTATCTCATAAAGTTCACTTACAATAGCCACTTTTATGTTCAAATTTTTAATTAAAACAAGAAGTTATTTTCAAATCAGTTTTCTTTCATTCAATATGTCAGTTAACGTTGGCATTTGGTGCAAATTAAAATTACCCTTTACACTATATCAATCAGATAAATAGTTTTTGAGATAATTATCGTTGGTAGAATTAAATGTTATGTACACGCGCCTGTGACGCACCCTGAGCGGGTTGCGTTGTGACGTAACATCGTTATGGGCAGCACACGTCGCGAGGAAGAACTTGTTTTACTTTTAAATCGGAAACTTATTAACGTATCGAAATAATTATTTCACTAGTATTTTTCATTTTTGACAGAGAATATTGAGAGCTATTTATCAAAATTAGGTAACATTCTTCATTGTAATAAATTACTACATAAAGCCCATGCACGAAACATAGAGGCAGCACTTTCGCTGAATATAACGCTCCATAGTGGTAATTTTAGAAATTAAGTGCTAGCAAAAACAATGACAATGACATTAAATTATTTATTTATTTATTAACCACACTTATAATCTATCTTTACAGTTACCCAATACGATAGATTTAGCCATTTTAACATAATTATTAATAAGTAAGTAACTAAGTATCTATACAATTTAAGTTCATTAAACATTATAAAACAATACACAAGTATTAGACATTTTCATTTGTACGTATGACATGACACATTGATATAATATGTTATATCATACGTACAAATGAAAATTTCCTAGCATAAGGTTCACATTTCAGCCACTATTTAGCGTGGTAGTCTAAAATCTTCTTCTCTATAATAGGGTGAGTTCCAAAAATCACTGCCAGTACTGCTCAGTACTTTTGCAGTTGTCAAATCCATACTGCAGTGTCCAATTTGACAACTGAGCAGTACTGGCAGTAAATATCGGAACGCAGCCATAGTGATTATACTATTTGCGCTGTAGCATGGTGCGGATGACAACTGCCTGTTTGACGTTAACGTCTGTCAAGGTCACATGCCTAGGGATGTGACATTATTCGACCATGTCGATGCTACATTGACGACCAGGCTGGCGCAGTGGTACAGGGCTAGTATTAGTGAAGCATGTTGCGCCAATGGTCTCGGGTTCGAATCCCGCCTTGGTCATAGATGTTTAAATACGTGTTATTTAAATTTCTATAATAAAAATCTTAAATATATAAAATTTCTTAAATTTATTAAACATACTAAATATATTTTCGTTGTCTAGTACCCGTAACACTAGTCCTTACGGTACTTAGCACGTAGCTAGACTAACGTGGTGTGTAAAAGTCCACAGATATTTATTATATTTATTTTATTTCAATTCTATCTATTTTTATCTATAACGATTGACGCAGCATAAATCTAATTATCTTCAATATTGTGACGAAAATTAGTGTCATATTCAGTTGCATAGAGTAATTTATCAAAAAAATAGTATATTTTACAACAAGTGTACAAAACGAACTATTTTTATTATTCTGATGACTCCGATATCATAGACGAATAAATGTTTTTTTGTTACCCGTTATTCTCGTGTTTTATTAATGTACCTTTATTAAAAATCATCGACTATCCATAGTAGCAGTTCATCCCATCACTATAGCGTTACATTATACGCATAAGAATTAGCATAATTGTTTTTCAATTAATTTTCATTTGAAGTCTAAAAAAGTTTCGTTGGGTTTAATTTAATTTACTACAGATAAGAAGTGATGTAATGTTCACATGTTAAATAATAAGTTGTAACTTTTAAATTACGGCAATTTTAAAGTGTGAAGGCTAGTATGGCTAGTAAGGCTAGTATAGAAGGCTAGTATATTTTTTGTAGTTGGAACCGTTGGAGGTGACCTTGATTAGTTGAATAGGTCTGTAGGTGTGACCAGCCCATAAAATAAAAAAAAACAAAATGTCAATCCATAGACAATGCAAGAAGTAGTATTTCTAGTTTGTGGTTATGAAATCCAGAAAATCATATCAGAATCAATCAGAAATCAGAATCAGTCATTGCACACATTTGCAAGACGAAACAAACAATGCCATTTGGTGAAAATCTCGCTCATATAAAGGTGGTTTCGATAAAATAGTGATAGTAGAAAAGGTAATGGTGATGTTTGTGAAGTATATACTGGATAAGCAAAGTTTTTAAAGAACCAAGCACTTACTGGATAAGAAAAGCTTAGAAAAATATCCATTTAATCAAGGGTAAAGTATAAATATTGAAAATTACCTTTCTTTGTTATCTCTTTTATTTTTATATGGATCACAATTTCTTATTCAAAAATAAAGAGCATTTCTGCCATTTACGTGACGATTTTCATATTTATCGTTGTGTCTCTTCCTATAACGTTGTATAAGAATTATTGCGATTTAGCCTACTTTCTCAAGAACAGCTGTTATGAACGTATTACGTCTTAATACGTCACACCCTTAAAATTTATGAAACATCTGAATTTTAATTTTGTTTAACATTTACGATCACTGTAACACATAGTAACATTTATGCAGGCGAATTACATTTTTAAAGTACCTATTCTATAAAATGTAGAATGTTTTTTTTTTCATATTTTAAATTTTAATAGTTTTACCACACTTAAAAATGTATTTAGTAAATGTTGTAAACAATCATCATAATCACCAGTCCACTGCTGGACATAGTATAATAATAATAATTAATTTATATTATATATTTAATATTTATTTAATTAATAATAATTATATTATACTAGAGTTTATATATTCAGAGCTGTAATTTCCACATCAATAAATTGTCATAGAAACCTATTGTGACTATTGATTGACTAACTATAAAAAGTTTTATTATTTCCTTTAGAAATAGATTAGAACCATACAACTTTCTATTTATTTCAGCCATTCACCATTACTAAAAATTGGCACATGTGGTCAGGTCATAGTCAGGTCAGGTGACTACAAATGCATTATATCATTTAAAAATTAACATCCTCAATCCCCCCAAACTCTCAGAGTATTGATTTCAAGGGATTTATTACAAAATCCTGGTTTTTAGTAAGATTTTTTTAAAAGTACTGGCAGTAAAATTTGCATGCCCACTTTAGATAAATCCCATTGAGCCCCATTAATAAACAGAATTTAAATTCAGGGTACTTTCTATAAGAACTTTATTAAACTTTTATATATTTCTCAGTCGCAATCTTCACAATGTTAAGCCAAGACTTCACTTTCACTCCACAATTCAGATAAATCAAAATATAACTTTAATAACTACTGACACCCACTGACATGTCATTTTTTTTTCTTTTCTTGGATTGATTGATCTATTAATATTGCAACCCTTTGATGTTGTAGTGTTTATGCCTTGTATATTAACATCTATTACATTCAAATCTATGAATCTCGTCTGTAATGGAACGGTCCTATTTCATTGGTATCGGCTCAATATGATTAGATTGACGTGAAACGCAAGTAAATAAAGTAGGCAATTCGGCTAGAGTTTACTTGCAGGTGACGTCATCTGAGTTTCAACCGATCACAAAACGTTTTTGACGTTGACAAATAATTGCTGACATGTCATTGTTGTGTGTTGCTACGCTTTACTCCTCTCTTCTAGGCCACTGGTTACTCACGAACTGTTAACTGTAACTGTGTTTTGTTTTTAATTTTGGTATTTATCTCAAATTTTTAAATTAAAGGCTCATAATTTGTTCTGAACCATATGGCTGCCATCTAGGCGTGTTCCGCGTAATTAATGTAATCAATATGTAATACCAGTGTAGGCCGCGTGAGGCCGCGTCGGTAAAAAAAAATTAAAAACAAATTTATAAAACCCGCTAAAACACTAAGAAAAATGGTGTATTGTGACATTAGTGGCTTTGTAGCATTCTGAAAGTCATTGCCACTATATAGAATGTTATTGTTGTCAGTTGACAAATCCATAAGTTTAGCTAAAAATTTGACAAGTGACTAGTACTATGAATGAATAAATGAATGAAATACACTTTATTGTGCATATTACAGAATACAGAAAAAAATAAGTTACATTTTAAAGTAATTACTATCAGTAGATTTCAGAATGCAGCCTCTATGATTTGTTGGCTTATTACGTATCGTCAATTTCACGTCGTTTCGAGTCAGGGAACTCACGAATAAAAATACGTATTTTAAAAAATATTTTAAAATGAAGTTAATTGATTATTTATAAATTATTTCCCTACCTAATGACTAAAAAAATCGTATTAATTAAATATTTAATTCAATAAGCTTTTATTTTTAATACTGTCAAATAGCCTGTTCAGTTGAAATGCAGCATAAAATTACCTATTACTAAATAATTGATTTAATTCAGAGTTTTTTTACCACTGATTTCAATCAACTAGAAAAATGAATAACTACAGTGAATATTTCTTGCAATTGCTGTAACAGTTGTTGGACTAGCGAATACTATTATGTTACTATTTAGTACATTTGTGACCATAAAAAGATTTTACATTAACATTTTATAATATTGTATGTATTCTAAAATATATAGCAGCAATTGTACTAAAATCTATATAATATTAATATATAATCTAAAAAATTGTACTAAAACCTACTAAGCTCTTTCAGGTTATAAACATCTAAGTTCATGATCTCTCTATCAAATATGCACCATCATCTAATTCATGTAATTTGTTTTTATAATATATTTTTTTATGAACCAGATGGCTTCAGATTGGGGAAGCCTACCCCTTCTTCCGTTGCAATGTATTTTGGAACAATTAAACACCCATGATGCTCTATCTGCTATGTCTACATGCCGACACTGGCGAAGTGCTATGCTACTCTATGAAGGCCAGAAGTAAGTTGTTTTTAAAATTTTTTTGCTTGTCACCGGAGATGCTGAACAAGTTAGTTTGTTTATTTGAACTCTCTAATCTAAGGAACTTTAGGTCTGTTTAAAAAAATATTTTAGTTTTATGTAGTCTACTTTCCCGAAAGCTAAAAGGTATGTCATCAATCTTTGATGAGAGCCTGAGAAGAATACAGAGAGAAGCTGTGGGTAACAGTTAGTATTATTGTAAAGTTCTGTAATTATTTAATTTATTGAATTTGATAAAACTAAATGACACAGTCCAACTGTAGCAAGCCCAGCTATCAAAATTAAATATTACCCCTACCTCCCCTTTTTATGTATAAACTACAAAAAATGACGAAAAATGTAACATGAAACATTTTTGATTATGTACAGCCACATTCTTATTATAATAGTAAATAATACCACATATGATCAGATGACATCTGCTCTTACTAGCCGATGGCACTGATGATGGCTTTGATTGTTCAGGGACTCTCTGAAAAAGGTGGGGGCAAACGGGCAGTCTTGAGTCTTGATGGCTGCCGAGACACACAAACATTCGCATAGAGCATGTCTTGTAGACGCGTTGCCGGCCTTTAAGAAAGAGCTCTACTCGTCATCAACGACTGGATATTTTCCAGAGACTCGGTGAAATTGCGGGTGAAGCAGGTTGACAAGAACATGTTGCTGACGCGGCTGTTCAAGAGGAGCGTGAAGAAGCTGCACGTGTACGTCAACAGCAACAAGGAGGACCTGGACCACTTCATGAACCACATATTTGTGGAGTGAGTATTATTATTTTTTTTATTTTTTTTTTTTACGGTTTAGGGGGGAAACGAGCAGTCGGAGCCATTTTCATGAATTCCTACGCCCATAGACATCCCGCATAAAGCCTAGGTGTTGTTTTGTTTTGATTTTTGTTTCAGTAACTATTTGATTGTTATATGTAGTAGTGGTTAGTATATATAGTCATATGACATAGTTTTTTCGTTTCTTTTTTTAACACATGCAGTGTCTGTCACTGTGTATGAAGTGTCTGCGTATGACCGATATATATATATATATATGTATATTCGTTTTTAGTGGTAACTTTGCTGGTTAATGTATTACTTAATTTAATCTAAGCTGTTTTGTCTGACTGTCTGTTTCTCTAATGAATAAAAAAAATTATAATTACCCCCGTAGGAATAATTCAGCTTTTTACCTAATTATAGGATCGTAAAATAATAAAAAAGAGTTACAGAGCACTACACCACAGTTGTTTCTCCTCCCACCGGCCACATAGTAGGAACTGTTCAAAGGCAGCCGTACAGTCCCCTAGGAAGAGAAGTCTGGCCTTTTCACCGAGGCCAGCCTTTCGTTGGAGAGACCCTGTTGCTTGTAGATCCGGAACTCTTCAATGATGGCGGCTGAAAGCACCCGCAGGGGCTTAGTTGATAGGGGCAACCCCAATTGCCGAGTCCCACACTGTACCCGCTTGAGCCATCCAGGCTCCTGGGTAGGTTACGTAAAGGTATTCTCCTGCGTTACCAAAAAAAAAGAAGGTAATGAGGAGATACATATAATAACGACGAGAACGAGGTTCGTCTGTGTAAATCACTTCGAGTAAAAGACAACCAATGGTAAAGACTGAACGTATATGTATCCAGGAGTAGTATGTAAGTGGGCGAATGAGAATTTGTAGTCTTTTCATGACCACCGCATGACCTGAGCATATTTTTTCAGCAGGCGTGTTATGTTTCCCTCCTTCCCATGTCTCCAATAGGCAATAGTCCACCTAAACTCTCCCTCCGCACGAAACGCAGCAGTTCAGCTGTCAGTTTGCGCGGTGTCATGTGAGCGGGCCTCTTACTCACGTAAATGGCACGTGTATGTATATTTATGTGACAGTTTTATCACAACAACTGTTGGCGTGGAATTCTGCTTGCTGCTGTCAGTAGTGAGTACATAGCTATCGGTCCATGTTTTGGATTGAGATCATTAATGATGGTTGGGACTTTCGCGTTTGTTACCAGCCGTGGTCACGTACCGACATCACCCCGGCCGGAACGTCGAGCATAGTTCTATGATTTGCTATTTTGGCCAGTATCTTTGATAGGGATTGCATTCCAGCAGCATTTTCAATCCAGCTGGATTTTTGCAAGATTGGCCGAAATCCAGCTGGATCTAGCGCGGATCCAGCATAATAGGGAATCAAAGTAAATACATGATTTAAACGTCTTTATTGTTTATTTATTATTAAACTTTGGTATCTGATATCTGGTATGGTATGGTATCAACATACCTACTGATTACTGTACAATCAACAATATAATCATCATCATACAACTCGGATCAGTCTGTATCATAATTGTAACAGACAGAAACATAGATTATTAACTTAGTTTTTTAAAATTGTTGAAAGTAAGACCTTAAAAAACATATTTTATCTATAGTATTATCGCCTAACCTGCTTCGCACAGAACTGCATAATATGTAGCCGGCTGCTGAAAAGGCCCTTTCGGCCTCTACGCTGGTCGGTTTTAAGGTCATCAAATCACCTTATTCTAACTTAGAATAAGGTTCAATTGGACTTAGAATTTCTAAGTCAATTACACCTGTCCTGTGCCACGCACGTGCTACTTCGGTGCTATATGCTAGTTGCGATAGAATGGCAACGTCGCGTCGTCGCACCGATCGCCGACTCGCGCTTTTTTTATAAGCGGTTAATGAAGTATTACTTAATTGTAATTTGATACGTTTTGCGGATCCGCGCTGCTGGATCCAGCATGTAAAAAAAACGCTGGATCCAGCGTGTAAAAAAAAACGCTGGATCCAGCTGGATTGCTCGATGATGGATCCAGCAATTGCAATCCCTAATCTTTGATAGCCTTTCGTGTTCGAACATTTAAACTACAAGATAGTAATCCTAATCAAATTTCGGCTATGGCGACTAGTGGAGGTTAGCCATAGCCAGTGCACAAACGTTGCCTGGTTCCCCTGCCCGATGGGACGGCA
>LUGF01038931.1:172685-199983 GCA_001625245.1 Calycopis cecrops | reverse complement strand
CACTACCTAGATCCTCCGAAGTCCACTACTGTGCGCTATAAGCGCAATTTCATCCCACGCACCATTTCAATATGGAATCAGCTGCCCCCCTCGGTATTTCCGGACCGATACGACCTAAGAAGAAGAAGAACCTTCAAGAAAAGAGCTTATTCTTTCCTTAAAGGTCGACAACACATCTGTTAGACCTCTGGTGTTACGGATGTCTATGGGCGTTGGTGTTCACTTTACATCAGGTGACCTAACTGCTCGTTTGCCTCCTATGCTATAAAAAAAAAAAAAAAAAATAGCAGTAGATTTTATTATATTGTACGCAAAAAAGAATGGTTTAATGAATATAGTCCTGAGATTTTGCTTGCATGAAATGGCAATACAGACACTTAATAGGCAGGTAAAAAAAGGTCTATTTAACATTCCCCATTGACGGATCTCCACCTTGGAGGGGACGCTCCGGGTGGGCTTCCCAGTGCCCGCTCTGGATGCGTCCATAGAGTAGGGGTCGTGGGAGGAGAGGTGTCTCGGTGTGTCTTTGCCGTGCACCCTGTCTCCCGCGACCGGACGGGGGCGCACTGTCAGATACGATGGCGGTGGGGCCGCAGAGAAAGAGGACTGCGGTGTGTCGTTGCCGTCCTCCCTGTCCTTTGCACCCGTTTGATGGTTGGTCCGTCGCCCTGTGAATGGGTCTAGCCAATATTGGAGGTCTCCTACTCGACCCTTTGAATTAGCAGATAGCGGCGTTTAGGACCACCACGCGTGGCGTGCTTCATTAGAAAATTGAGGCCAGGGGTCAGGATGGGAACCTGACCCTATTGCATGGTTCCAAAGTCGGAGTAGGGACTGTTCAAAGGCAGCCGGACAGTCTCCAAGGAGGAGAAGTCAGACCTTTTCACCGAAGCCAGGCCTGTTTGGGCCTTACAGTTTTATCCAGAGCGTACGGCTGTTTGCAAGCAAGCAACACTCTACAAGGTACTTATTTGTATGGTACAAATCCTACCAAAACTATTCGACGGCTGGACGAGTTTTGGATTAATGATCACTATCCTAAACGGCCTAAAGTGTAGAGTATACTTACTTGTAAACTTTCGCTTAAAATTGCGACTTTGTTTAAACACGCCCAGTTTTCTCTTAAGTCGGGAGCTATGAGAAGAATGACAGTAAAAGTTCCCGAAAAGAAGAGCTAGCCTATGTTTAATCAATCACTAATTCTATAACCGAGAACAGATACACAGAAACACCTCGCGTTCATTAGATAAATTCTGATTAAGGTGTAATACTTTAACAGATGCTTTATATTTGGCGAAAAAAGAATTAAAAGAGTCGATTGTGTGTGTAATTCAATGGTAGAATCAAGTCAATATGAGTCCAAAAAATGCATTTGAAATGATGGAATCTATTGCTGATAATGACTATGGTGAAAACCCTATACACCTTGAAGCCGTGAAAGCTGCAAACATTATAGGCGACGTTCAGAGAATCAATTAGGCAGAAGAAAAACAGATTGATCTTCAAATATGTCAATGTCTATGAAAATAGAGTCTTTGATATGATCACAAATAAAATGGACCCTAATGATAAAAGAGGTGACGTTTTAAGCTGTTTTAAAAGTGTAACGGGTAGCCCAGGTACAAACTTTTTAAGAATAACATTTTGGGTTATTTCAACAAAAAAGTGGCAGTTATCGTACCAACTGGCATAGCTGCATTCAATGTGAATGGATTAACTATACATAGATTATTGTAGCTGCCTATGGCACGAATTGACCGTGTTTGCCAAATACAGCTAAAATGCAGCTTGGCACTACTTCCTATAGTTTACGGTTAAACAGTGTTAAGTTATAAAGAATGCCAATAGATCAGCAAAATAGGCCACATGAAATTTTGTGTTCATCGATAGTATTGCCACCCATACTCATACAAGTACTCTTCTAGGTCATTTTTTGTTTCTTTGTACTAGATACAGAAATCTATTTTTTTCTACTAGAGGCGAAATCTACATATTTTTATTATCTCACTCTTTTTACACATGCAAGTTGGAGGTAGGTAATCAGTGACACCATTCAACAATTAAAAATATCTGTTCAATAGGACCACCAGTACGAGTATAAAGAAAAATTACACGCAATATTCCGTCGGCTTCGTTGTGTAATGATTAGCAGTCTGGACTCTGAAACCAGCGAGATTACCCACATGGTTTCCTAAATTATGGAATACATCGTTAACTGCCAGCTCCTGCATTATTCAGAAAAACACGTCGTTGAGCGTAGCGTCGTACTCCGCACCCGGTCGACGCGTTTGACGCCGAGACTGCTACGCCTGCCCTCTGACAAATCTCAAGATTTGTTTGAACTCCTGGAGCTCGGTCAAAGACCATGTCTGCGCACCGTAGGTTAGGACGGGCAGTAATATAAGACTATAAATAATTTATATAATATTATATATTATATATATACTATTTATCAGCAACCGTCACTATGCAAGGGACATTCGGCTGGAGACCTTTTGACCTACTTAACGCAGCGGTGGGCAACGACAGTTGAAACGGAAGTAGAGGTCTTGGCAGTTATATGGAAAAAAGTATGGCATATAGCCCCGGACTACCCGGAAAATTATGTGATTGGATCATTAGTTTTTTGACTGAACGTACTAATGAGGTCGTTGTCGATGGTAGCTGGTCAGACTTCTGTCTGCCAACGCTGGTGTTCCGCAAGGCTATGTTTTGTATCTCATGATCTTTTTTCTACATATTAATGACATACTGCAAAATAACAGTATTCATTGTTATGCAAATTATAGTAATTTTGTAGAAGAAATATCCTTTCTAGCAAAAAATATAATTTTTAAGTCGCTTCAAAATTACATAGGGCATTAATACCAATACAGTAAGAATAGTTTGTAAACAAAGTTCTCCAAACAAAGCTCCTAGTAAGGTAAAGGTAATTATGGCTCAAGTGGAAGGTCGGTCCTGACATGTATGTTAGCATATGCCGAGCTGGGGCCAGTTTTGCACCATTAATGTGAATGGTTGTTTTATTATTATGTAAACCTGCAAAATAAACGTTTATTTATTTATTTTAATAGCTTTAAAAGAAAGAGTTTATTTGAATTAGTCTTTTTATAATTCGGCGGCAAAAATCATGGTGAATCTATAAACAGATCATTAGTAGGGGTAATTTCTACCGGCGTCCAGTCTGTACATTCCCGATCTGAAATAAACAATATCAGATTAGATCAATGTTAAACAATCTTCATGTTGTGTTAAAAGTATAAATTTGAAAAATCTTCAGTTTTAATCTTGTAATATTGTATATTTTATTTATTCTTTATGTACTTCTCTTACACAGTAATTTATAGTAGTTCGAAATTAGTACGCTAACTCGTTTCATGCATTTTGTGATTTTCTAGTGGCCCTTTAGAGGGAAGGAGATACAGAATACGTCATACGTATGTCTACGTAAAAATTAACTTATAACACTTCTTAACTTATAAAAAATATCTACATGTGTTGATAGACCCTTACACTCCCTTATAATAAGTAATTATGCAAAGTATGCATATAAACTGTAACTTACACTTAATACTGTAAATTACGAAACTCACCCTCTCTTATTCAAATCATCATTGCCCAGAGGGAACAATGAACCACGGCACGTATTCCAGGTGATCTGAAGCGTGGATGTGCATAGATTTCCCCACAGGTGGTTGTATGTGACCGAAGCTGCGAACAACTCCCATGCACGGTTGTGGTTACATAAGTTGGTTATGCAGCCGGGTTGAGAGCTTCCACCGTTCGGGAAGAAGTCGACGTCAGTGATGGCGGTTCCAATACCGAGAGCACCAACGCCTGAGCCGTCAGTGTGGATAGATTCGGTGTACACGGCATCGCTGGCTCGTAGGCGGTAGAGATTGTAATTCCATAGAGGACCAGCAGGGTCCAATCCTGAATGATAATAAGACATATTATTGTAGTCAGCTTAATTTATTATAGGGATATGATTTAATAGACTTCGTATTTTCATTGACGGGTTCTTTTATTAAAACTACCCACTAATAGTAACAGGTAGTGCCATGTTTCATTACAGCCTAAATGGGCCAGAACGATCGGGAAGGTACCTCACACTCAAGAGACAGTTGTCGCTTCAAGTGCTGTCGCGTTTCGAGTGGTGTATTTCCGTGGACCACGAATGGAAAAGGAGGAAGGAGAGCAACGCATCTGTAATATTTATATTATTCTATTATGCGGATATTTATAGACATCGGTAGATATGAAAAGGATTGACTGCTAATTTGTCTCCATATAAAAATTGCAAAAAATATAGTTCTACATCTAGTAACTCTTCAGTATTTTAATTACAACATTGCAACAATTTATTATTTTATTCATTGGTATCCATGCAAGGACTACATGGAAATATAAGCCTCAATTTATATTTAAATTTATTGTGACTTCTATATAAGCCATCAAATTATTCTAATTGTATTCTTATCAAAAACATGTTTTTAACTTACCAGTTACTCTTGCAGCTCGTCCTCCCAACTCCCTTCCTGCGTTACCAACGACGTGAGCGCCTAAACTGAAGCCAGCCAAGTGCATTCTATTGAATGGTGCTCCGGTGACACTGTTCAAGAATGTGAGGAACTGTCCCACACCACGTCCAATTGCTGGTACACCAACTACTGCCGTCGCGTAGTCAGACAGGGCGAGGCGGCTCCAGTCGACAGTGATGACATTGACATCACTTTTACCCAAGAATGCTGAAATATGAAATTACAAATTTTAATAAGTGATTTGTAAAGATCAGACAGAATCTCACTGATTTAATATTTAGATTCTGAACGTTTGTTTGGCATGACAAAATGCTAGTCAACCGTCGATCGAATTGAAAGACGTTCCCGTGATATGGCCTTAGTTGGATAGGGGTAACATGAGATTTGTCTGGGTATTAATTCAAGGAGTCCTTGGCTTTGCAGTAGTGGCATCTGATAGAGGTTGACGATGGTAATGATTTAGTGTCGAATTCTATTTAATAACACTTGGAGGTTGACAAACGTAAGAGAACAGACAGCTAGAAAAAATCAGTCTGTCAAAAAGTAATTCAAAATAATCAATCATTTGGGCTTAGTAGTCGTTTCATCATTTGTGTTACAAGCAAGCTGTCAGGTCACATGATAGTAAAATATTACCCATCCACACAACCAGAAGATACTATGCAGGTTCCGAGTTGTACTTCACTAGTCGGGCCGGTCTAATTGATAGGAGTCTCAAGTAACTATATATTATAAACGCAAAGTTGATTATAAAATGTATCTTACCAGCTCTGACGGTGGGGTTTGGTTCTGTGTTCTGGTTGCTGAGCCACCCGTGGACGATCACGACTGTGGGTACAGCGGCGTTGAAGTTAGACGATGTAATTGAATTTGCGTTATTCATTACTAAGGTCTGTGCTGAATTTGGGTTGCGTCTGAAATAGCAATACATCAATTTCGTATTATAGTTTACACGCATTTCTTCTTGAGGTGTAAAAAATTTATAATATCACATTATTTATATTGTCTTTACTCAAGTGGGTCAGAATGGGTTATATTCATCGAGTGGTTGTATATATTATATATGTATATATGTATACAAACATACATGTATTAGATTTCTTGTACAAGGTGTTTTATAGAATCTTTTATAAGTTAAAAAGGTGAGATCTCTTGTGCTAAAATAGTATATATCTTTTCACCAGACAATAATTTTAACTTACCTCGTGAATAACAGATATAAATTGTTAGCTGGGTCTCTAGTCACTTCATTGAGAACCTCCATGTCAGGCTCAGCTTCCAGATCGATGGTGTGCGTTCCATCATCGTCGGAATATTGAATGAAGCGTGTGTAGTTGGGATCTTCGAGCGGCACTGCGAGTGCAGCTACTATAACAAATAAAGTTTTTTATAACATATGGGAAGTAAACGAAAGTTTCTCAGTTACTAAGTTCTTCGGGTCTTTCGGGTCTGCCCCACTAAAACCTGGCTGATGCCATTAACTAGCTGTACTAAAGTGAATGGGTTACCATTGCTAAGGGATTCTAATCTGCAAGCAACTGTCTTCCACGAACGTCAACGAATATTGTCGCGTTCAGCTCGAGTCAGACTTGATAATATGCCGATTTTATTTAAGAAAAAAATATTTCTCTGATCGTAATTGCGACAAAACACTACGGTGACATTACACTCGTTTAATGCCTCTTTAATGGTGTTTGTTACACCTTATCCAAATGTACGCAAACTCAAATTTCACTTTAATTTCAAACATGTAATAAAAGCAAAAAATCACTACGTCATACGGTATTTGTTAGGTAAGGATTTATCAAATTTTTCCAATATCTAATCGTAAAGAATGTTGTGTACAAAAGACTGTGATTCATTATAGAATATTTTATTGTTATTCTCTATTTTTGTTATCTCTTGATTTATGAAAACGATAGCTCTATGTAATCCATTTTTAAGCTGATCTAATCTTACATTGCTGGTGGTATTATACATTTATTAATAAACTTTAAAAAATAACTTCATCCTTTATATTTTAAAGTCGGTTCTTAAATTATTGATGATATGCATTTTGTGTATAAGTATGTGTAATGCAATTACGTTGTTAATTGGACCGATTTTCAAAACTCATTTTTTCTAAATCAAGAAGGTATATCCCTCACTTTACTTATTCTATCTTATTACTAGATATTTTTATTCACTAAATCAAAAAGAGTTCTAATACAGTGGTAACAGAATTCTTCTTGAGCTAGTAACCCAAAAATATTAGTAGGTAGGTAGGATAAATGTAAAAAAATGTATTTTATGGTATTTTTTGTGTGTTGTGTGTTGTCGCTTTTCGTGCAAAGTGTCAGGCGGTGGTCCATGGAGCTTTATGCGGATGTTTATGAGCGTGGATAGTCATGAAAATGGCTACTGTTGCTCGTTTGTACTTACACTATAAAAAAAAGGTTACAAAAAAAATAACACAACTAAGCTGTCATGAAACTGCGTAACATTGCTTGATGTCAGTGCCAATGGTGTATTTTGCCTCAAGGTTAGAGTAACTTCTACTACCGAAATTAATTTATGTTACAGTTGTTTCTTTAACCTTTTACTGTAGTGTTGTGTGTGTCTGTTGTTGTTTCTTTAACCTTTTACTGTAGTGTTAATTTTAAAGTCGCTTTATTTTTAAATTTTCTTATTAAATATTAATTTAGCAATTGAAATTACACGTAGCCTTCTGTGCAATAGAATTAAAAATGTTTATAATTTTGGTTGGATTAACCACTAGAAAGTTTTGGTCCGAAAGGACACTCAAGAATGCCATTATGGTGGTCGAATATATACCATAATAAATATTAATTATATCTTATTACAGAGTTAGAAGAGAAGAGAAGAAGTCAGCATTGACATTTTCAAAGTTTACAAGCTTAGGAAACGGTTGAAAACTAATATATGTATTGATAGTTTCAAAAATCTATAGTAACTCATAAATTATCATATACACAAACTGACTAAGTTTAAACCTTCAGTTTATGCTACAATATGACACAAGTGTAAATGAGCGATAATTATATGACGTATGTCTAAATGATTAAAAATATAAATTGTACAAACCCGCTATTGAGAATACTAATAACAGTGTTGTCTTCATGTTTCGTTGCAATCGACGATGTAACTCTACCAGTGTGGTCGTAATATTTATATATGTCATTGCTTATCAAAATAATATTTTCTTATGCTATAATTTATGAAATTATGTATTATTCAGATAAAATAATCCTTGATAAGTAGTAAAAATAGCTGTCGTACGATTTATCATTAATATATTATTAAATAATATTATTTTATACTTTAAGTATATTTACGTGATCAATTTTTATTCAATTTTCCTTAGCACATCTCGTGCTAAAAGAATCTGGGTTGTAAGAACGAATTTTGAAGAAATAATATCACCGAAATGCAGCTGAATCACGTCTCTTCTCTTTTACATAATAGTAATTGGATCCGTGGACGGGTTTCGTACGTTATTCAAATAGCGATAATAAATCTGAATATCTATTAGTTAGGTACATATATTAGTTATATTTGAATGTAGATAATTTACTTTAGATCATCCAACTGTTCATATCATTTTTATACACTGAAAAAAAAGTGGAACCATAATATCACTTAGTTGTCCATCTGTCCGTTGCTGACCGTTTCTCTGCGATTGTCCAACTGTCATGACCTTTTTCTTACCTATACGTGGAAAGATAGAGGTGAAATTCATGTCAATTAGTGAAATCCGCAACCTCTTCAAGAACATAGAAAATTATTTTAACTCGTAAGTCGACGCAATCAAAAGATAAAACTGTTTATGCGCGTATTTTCTACGCGATCATACGATAAATAGAATCTGCAGGGTATTTCCCTTTGACTTAGAACCTTGAAATTTGCCAACAAGTATTAAGTTAGGCTACATTGAGTGCTATGACGGACGGACCGTATCGCACGTTCGTTATCCAGAGCTTTCACATAAAAATCAATGATTGCTCGAAGAAGTGAGCGGCCTTCGCGCGGAGCGTACTTCTAGCGTCGGATTCAGATGGGGGCTGCAGCCCCGGGCCCCATAAGGCTTAAGATTATTTTTCTACTCATAAAAGGGCCCCCATCTCAAACTCAAGATCTTTAAGCCCCGAGTCCCACTGGAGCTTAATCCGCCAATGCGTACTTCGATCCGGTCGAAGACCATCGTATGTGAATTCGCGAAAGGCGTTTGATGGCTAGTCATGAACGTGTTTGGTTCTGTGCGGAAGCATATAGCCGCTCCGGGAGTGTTTGCGTACTGGCATAAATAAACCCTGCGTATATTTTCCATTAGAAACTGACAAACTTGATTGCAGTTGATGCCATACAAAGCTGGAGCTTACTGAGTCTAAGCTGGAGTTTATTGAGTGTAAGCTGGAGTTTACTGTATGTAAGCTGGAGCTAACTGAGTGTAAGCTGGAGTTTATCGAGTATAAACTGGAGCTTACTGAGTGTAACCTGGAACTTACCGAGCATAAGCTGGAGCTAACTGAGTGTAATCTGGAGCTAACTGAGTGTAAGCTAGTACTTACTGAGTATAAGCTGGAGCTTACTGAGTGTGAGCTGGAGCTTATATAAGATCATTAAATTTATCAAGTGCCCGTTGATACGGAACCATCGATATTAGTCCTAATCTCATTTCGCCAGATTTTTAATAGATAGTGTGTTGAGTGGTTGTTTTTAATTTCCACACTTCAAATAAACTAGCTACACTATTTTTATTTATACCAGAATGGAACAAATAATATCTTTTTCTGTTCAGTCTATAAGTTCAAATGGTAAAAATATGTCGATTTCCCGCTTTTATTAGCATTGCATCAAGCGTTCTCAAAACTCTGAAGACTATAAGTTAATCCGAATGTTTTTTTACATAAAATGTTTACTGTCGCGTCAGTCTATGCGAGAATTACCACCTTCTGGTCTTCGGTTATATATGGTGAACGCAAAGTCGTCTCCTTCGTCGATAAAGTAGTACAGTGTGCACGAGTGTCACCACAGTTAATGTAGGAATCCCGTCGTGAGGGGGAGGGTGTCTTTTTTTTATAAAACAGAGGGCAAACGGCCAACCCGTTTATCACCGATATGAAGGTGATCCCCGACGTCCACAGACATTTGCAATACCAAGGGTTTTGCAGTTGCGTTGCCGGCCTTTAATATGAGAGTAGGTTCTTTTCCTGAAGATACCTAATTCATTTCGGTCAGGAAATTGCTTCTGTTTGCTCCTGCGCACTACTTCCTTGTGGAATCAGCTGGATTTCACAAAGAAGTAGTGTGCAGGATGAAGTAGCGTTTAAAGCGCACAATGGAAATTTTAACATGAATTTTGACTCGAAGTTCGATTGTGAAATTCAGCTGCAGGTATTAATTAGTTTAAACAATTCCTCGGAATACTCCCATAGAAACTGGCCTTTGTGTAGTTTCATTCGGTGAGCCGGCCCGGCCGGCGTGAAGTATAGGAAAAGCTTGTGTACTGGATAGGGCGAAGGGCCCTATTCTGTACACATAGATTTTGCGATGCTAATTTAGCTTTCGCCTCTAAACGACCTCGGAACTGGACATCGCTCGATATGTCGACGCCAAGTATTCTGATGCGATATAGCCTTTAGGAGTGTGTTCTCAAAACGAGGAGATACGACAAAATGGGTCTTTTTAGCGGAGACTGCGCAAACTTAAATCTTATTAAATTTAGTCGGCCCCAATCCGAGACTTCAGTTAACAAACATTCGACCTCAGACACAAAGTTTCTTCCGATGTGCAATGACGTGCTGTCGTAAAAATTAGATACAGTGTATAAGGCGTCACCAGTGCTGTCAGTCTTAGTCCATAGTAGCCATGAGATCTGAGCATCCAACGTCTACAACGACCTTGTTTCTCTGGTCTGTCAAAATACTACTAGTCACGTAATTTCACAGGAAGCCCAAGGGCAGGAAGTTTAGAGATAAGAACTTTGTGCCAATCCCGAACAAACGCCTTCGCAGAAGCTGACACTTCCATGATCTTAGAAAATATACCTACAACGTGTCAACAATCCCTAAATTTAACGATAAGCGGACACCAGCTAGTAGACCTACCCTTAAGTACTTGGGGAAAAATATAAAAAAAACCTTTATATTTTTATTTTATTTTTTTTATACAAATAATTAGATTTTTTTCAACAATTGAAACCCTGCATGATATTTTAAACTACTACGTACATAATTTTTAATATTTCTGGTTTCTTTTTCTTGTATCGGTAATCTAATTATTACTGCTATTCACCACAAACCTTTTAAACTCCAAAATATTTGTAGTGTTGATTTATAAATAAAACAAAATTAATTTTTTTTTTAATTTGTAAGATTTATACGTTTCTATTGTAATCTCCTAAGACAGTCTTGGCAAGTGACCAGAGTGCACGTTCCCGAAGGGAGCCGAAATAATCTCTTGCCGATTCTGTCGATATGCTCTGACTTTGCCTTAGAAATCACTCTTTTGAAGGACCTAGAATCCGAGCTATAATCTTATTTATGTTCGCTAGTATTGACATCCTGACACAATGTCGCATTACCTAGGCCCGGTACCATGGTGTAATGGTTAGCATTCTGGACTCTGAATCCAGCGATCCGAGTTCAAATATCAGTGGAACCTATCTTTTTTCGATTTTAACTGTACAGCGAAGATCCAGCCTGGATCTTCGTGACCGATCAAAATATGAGGATCGGATGGAGGAATGGATAGGTATATCATGGAGAAAACCTTAAATAGATATATATATATATATATACTATACATTATAATAATGTAGAGATAGATACTTGTTAATTGGAGTGCTTTACTTGACGTTTCGAAAAACGTACTTAAGATCATTGGTCAGGTTTCTTTAAACACACACACACACACACACACAATTTCTTTTTTAATTGTTTGTCAATAGAGTTACCAAATTTTAAAAGGAATAATTATTTACATAAATACATAATTTGGAAAGAACAAGATCTTTTTGAAGTAAAACTACTTATACGCGCGCTTGACTTGGAGCGTAAGCTGGCGAGAGCGTTACAAAAATCACTCATCGGGCGAGGCCAATGGAAGTTGTCACTTCAATTCAAAGTTCCAATTCGATTTAAGTGATACTTTTTTGTATTTAAAATAAATATCATATGACATGTCATGCTATTGTAACTACGGTAGTTAATTTGTGTATTAGTAAATCAATAATTAAGTTTTACTTTACTTGTGTGGTCCAAAGCACACACCTTTTTTACCATAACGAGGACTAAGTGATACTATAATATGACTAATGACTTGTCAGTTTTTTAAGACATAAAACGTGGTGTTTGTTGCCAAACATCTCCGATCAAGAAATATAATAATATAATAAGAGGACGATGCCAGCAACTATGGTATTTACTTTTAATATGTAGTGTTATCCCCCTGTTTCCACGGAATCTCAAAATAATACCATAAAAACTGACCATGAAACCGCGAAGCCCAGCTAGTGATTAAAACCGGTCACATACATTTTTTATCGTTATCATTTCTTTATTACCATTCTTACAATGCTATTTATTGACAGCATCATCGATCAATAATTCTATTAGTGATTACGCTTTAATATTTTCGTGTTGAAAAGATTAAGTTGTTTTTATTACAGGGCGGTCAAAGTGCAGCCATCACACAAAAGTTTGGTGATTACTTTCATATTACATGCTTTATTTCAGTGAAATTGAGCCTGCGCGATCGGAGATATACCTCTCCTTCACACGAAACCGACGTAAAATGATAGCTGTGCTGTCGCGTTTCGTGCGATGTGTAAGAACCCGGTGGCCCATCTGTATAACCTCTATGCGGATGTCTATGGGTGTCGGTAGTCATGAAAATGGCTCCGGTTGCTCGTTTTCCCGCTTATACAATGTTAAAAAAAGCTGAAATATGTCTTTGTTGGAAGTATCGTAATGTCACTGTGTTGGGGCTTATTTCATTTCCTCGACATGGACATTCGTGAAGTCGGAAATATTATTGGTGAAGCTGAAAGGTATCCATGAAAAGTCTGAATATATCACAAACACATCGAACTTGAGCTGAAAATATTTTATTTGACAAGCATCTCGGGTCTTATTATACGAAGGGCTTGAAGATGCGCTCAGAAATTGCCTTTGGGTATTATGTGTGTTTCAGATTTAATTTATGCACCTATTTCTAGCATAAAGGAGCGCTACGAGCACATATTTAACTATGAATATGCCTATGCTCTGATAAGAAACAACCTATACGGTTGCTCAATAATAAATGGAATTTAAAAAATCTAGTTCTCCAGTCCCGTTTGTGTGTTAAAATTAAAATAATATACATATTATTGTAATTTTCAAGTTTTTTATAGCATAGTTGGGCAGCGTGATCCTAAGTGGTAAGCGATGATAGTAAGAGGTAGTGCCACACTGCATACTTGCATGCAGCCGAATTGGGTCGACACGACCAGGGAGGTACCTCTCACTTACACGAGACCGGTGTAAAGTATGTCTATGGGTATCGGTAGTTACAAAAATGGCTCCGACTGCTCGTTTAAACCCATATACAATTTTAAAAAAAGTGATCAGCAACTCCCATAGGTATCCACAACACAGAGATCTAACACTTGTTTTACCAGCCTTTGACGGAAAAATAACCTCTTTTCCTCAATTTTGGCAACAATAATATTATATTCACAGTTTTATACAATATTGTGAGTAAGGGCTCATTTTAAATCAGCGAGAAGGGCCATAACTCGTATAAATATAAATACAATACTATTATATGATTGTCAAGGTACATGAAATGGGCAAAGTTGCAGATATCATATTATATATATTCTCTTATTACTTGGTTTCGTAATAAAAACGTATTCGCATGCCAGACGAAATAAAGCTGAGTATAAAAAAGTATTTCTATCACAAATGAAATTATTTTCGATCAAGTACATTTGTTGAGAATTTCTTTGGAACGTTTGCGAGTGCCAAACTTCAACATTTTTGTATTATTCCTGGGCTGGAATACAAATAGATCTCATAAAGGATCAGTCCGGGCCTAGAATCAGATTAGTATTTTGGGTGTCGTGATGGGTACGCGCGTCTCAGAGCAAGTAGTCCAAACAATTCATCATCATCATTAGCCCTTTTTTTGGTAACGCAGGGGAATGAGTTTATGCATGCTACTTAGGAACCCGGGTGGCTCAACCAAGTGCAGTGTTGGTCTCGACAACTGGGTTGCCCTACCGACTTGCCCTTGTGCCTTCAGCCGCTATAGTTGGAGAGTGCCGGATCTACAAGCTACAGGATCCTTCCAGCGACAGGCTGGCCACGGTGAAAAGACCAGACTCCTCTTTCTTGGAGACTGTCGGGCTGCTTTTGAGCAGCCCGTATTACACGTTGAAATCGTGCAATGGGGTCAGGATGGGAACCTGGTCCCAATGCTCCAACGGAGCATACCACGCCGGTCGTTCTAATCCACGCCGCCATCTGCTAATACAGAGAGACGGGTGGAGTACTTCCGGCATTAGCTAGTCCCATCGACAGGACGACGGACCCACACACGAGACCGCCACCCAGGGGCCAACCATCAAACGGCCGCAGAGGACAGGTAGAACGACAACGACACACCGCATCTCCTCTTCCTCTGCGGCCCCACCACCAACGCATCTGACGGTTCTCCCCCGTTCGGTCGCGGGTAGGTCGCTCCTAGTATCCCTCTTGGCTTTAACGTGGTGGTTCAAGCCACGGTTACTAAGCCTCTTCACCACGACAAGGTGGAGATCCGTCGAGGGTGAGGGATGCTCAGCCTATTGCAGTCCACTGTTGGCATAGACCTCTCCCACACATGCCACTGGCCGAAGAAATGGCTGCTATGCTCTCACGTTCGAGCTGTTTGTGAATAGTAAGAGGCGCATAGAAATAGACGAGGAGACGCATCAACGTAGAAATTGTGCAGATGTCTGTAGTCGTCGATAGTCAATGAAAAGCTCTGATTGCTCTTGCCCTCTTAGAGAAGAGAGCTGTAGAAAGGTAGTGTTTTTAAATTTAAAAAATGTGTGAGCTTTAGACCCCACGACTGAAGTAAAACCACATACACAAAACATAACTGGCTATGAGAGAGAGACACTTCTTGCTCCTACAGGAATATAAGAAACGTAACTCTCTTTCTGTTTTCACTAACTTATATCTCCCTCGCAAATCACAGAATCACACGTTTCGTAACGCTTTCGTCACGCATTCATAAGCTTACTCCCTAAGGCTGGTTTTAGTGTCACGCGGACCGTCCGTACGGACGGTCCGCGTGACACTAAAACCAGCCTAAGACAAGCGCGCGTAAGGTTTTACTTCACAAATATAACGCCAGTATTACGTAACTTATGTAGCATAGCACTAATGACTGAATAATGTATTCCCAGCGGTACACGTACCCTATTTTCAAGAACCGTGTTTTAAACAATATCCACAGCCAACGGTCCATCCGGACTCGGCACGGTCTCGGCAATGAACTCTAAAAACACCTGCATCCTTCGCAAGCGTGACATAATATCACTACACTATTTCAACAATACAATAACAACCATTCATACAAAATAAATAAAGTGTCTAATCGGGTGTACCGATTTAATAAAAGTGTATTGTAGTTGATTGTTTGATATTGTTGATAACATTCGAGTATATCGAGCACTCCCTATGATGTGTACGATAAAACCGGTTTAACGATAACAATACTTACACTCATTGACGTAATATGTTTATTATTTTGGTCGGATTTAAATTGCTAAGGATTTATCAGATTGAGTTTTATGTGGCTATACCTGAACGTTGATATAAATTGCAACGCGTGAAATCAGATTATAAAAACAATTCTTCATTTTTTTATGACAGAAATTCGGACATTTGGACAATGTGGACAAGTGGAATAAATAATAATTTAGTAATTTAATACACTATTTATGTTTGAGATTCCTCCCTCGTCTGAGTCGAGGGAAGTGAGGCCCCACAGTCCCTCTACCCGTGATAATAATAGTTAAACTAGCTTTTACAAACGCTTTTTTATCAGAATGCATTTCTCCCACATTTGAACGAAAAGAAGGTATGTCACCCTTTTGACTTCATACCGCCCGACGAGCACCCATACGTATTCCGATAAAGCTGAACTGGACAACTCTAAGTTTTCACAGCACAAGTTCAGATCAGAAAGAGAACGCACACACTGACGGACCAAAAAGTGTTCTTATAAGGGCAGGATATAGGTAACTCTCCTGCACCCTGCTATCCGTTTCTTTTCTTAGTATGCACTCAGTACGTCGTACAAGTCACTTGCTTGACGCCTAAGGACGGTATGCACGTATATCGAGTGTGCATATTTTACATCTTAGAATAGTTATATTACTAGCTTCCGCCCGCGGCATCGCCCGCGTAGATTTCAGACTTCAAAAATGATTCAAAATTTTAACTTATTATGTTATTCTGATATGAAAGCTATATTACTGTAAAGTTTCATGAAAATCCGTTTAGTAGTTTTTGTGTGAAAGAGTAACAAACATCCTTACAAACTTTCGCATTTATAATATTAGTAGGATATTGTTATATACCTATATCCAATACCACAAGTACCACTTACTTTGTTAAGTAATATTATACTATCAGCCAGATAGCACAACACAACGCTTGTTATCCTAAAAATAAACAAATACAAAATGATTCGTTATAATTCGTTGAGAGATGAAAATTGCGTCGACAGAGAGCTCAAGCACGCTTAGAGCGTTATTGCGACTCATAGATTATGGGCTTATCTACTTGGTCGCAATGAACAAATCTATTTGATATTGGTTATGATGATTAAAGCGTTTGAAGAATTGATAGCTTTTATATAAGTATTTGATAAATTAAAAAAAACTTATTATATACAAAGTTGATAAAACCGAGAGGCATTTAATGAAACCACATATTTAGTGTATAATTTTCAAGCTACGCAACAAAAATCAGATCAACCATAGCAATAGTTTAGGCACAGGAATTTTTTGAAGTTTTTTCTCAATTCGTACACTTTGTATCGTCAGCTGTCCGCAAGGCCGTCTAGTGTCACTCACTGCGTGCGAGGCTGCCGCTCGCTGTCTCCGTTAGCACAAAGCATTTTCCATATTTTCGCTATTTAACTTCTTTTAAAAAAATATTTTCGTATACATCTCGTAAACTTGTTTTTAATAGTTTCGGATTAACTTTGGACACTAACCGCCTTATTAATAAACATAGAATAACTCTATCAAAGGAATAACCTAGTAATAAACTGACATCTGTCAAATTCCATAATAAAAAACACATAAAAAGTATGGAATTTGACAGATGTCAGTTTATTACTAGGTTATTACTTGAATAAAGTTATTCTATGTTTATTAATAAGGGGGTTATAGTATATGTAGTTTAAGTTAGTGCCTCTCGTTTTTATCAACGTTGTATTTCCAGATAAATTGCGAAACCAAGTAAGCTAATAGAATCATTTAGGTTATACTTAGAGCTATGTATAAGTAGGAGTAGTTAGTAGCTGATGATAATGGCCCTTAGGCAACAACATTTAGCGCTTGCCTTTTAAAAACTCTAGACAAATTGGAAAGAAAGAAAGTAGACTACTACAACTTATTTATCGTTTACATTAATGAGCTTAATCAATCATCAGATTTGAAGTTTTAATTGGTCATTTAAGTAGTATGAAATCTTTCGACTTACATGCAATTCCCTCCTCTTGTCCTTTTAATTATTTTATTGAAAATTGTATAGGTACCCTGTAAGGGTATCTATACAAATAAGTACTAGCATGACACGTAAAGATTATATTACTCTGATTATACTATATATTTTCGTAGTCTAAACCTTCCTTAAAGACTACTACTGTTTAAATGACGCAAAGATAATGATATAGACGTTGCTATCATTTACCGGGTTTTTTGAGTCATTGGGATACTTTAGCTTAGCTAGTGGATTACTCACTAAGCGACGCCATAGACGTGTCGTGAAAGACTTGCTTGTGCGAAAAAGTTTCAATAAATGTTCTTAATTTTATCAACGTCAGCGCGTGTTTTTTGTTACAAGTAAAAATTCCGTAGTACGTGACGCCGCACCGACAAATGCGGCTCGTTAAAAACGTGACTCTATCTTCTCGCTCGGAACATTTATTAAATCTCACAACAGTTCTTTTGGTACAGAGTGCACTAGAGATAACGCTAAAATAAATTGTATATATTTAATGAAATACCTATTTTAATAAAGGAATTGCTTTGAAACTATAAAGCACTAGCTATAAGTTAGTAATAATATATTCGTAATGATTTAAAATAGTAGTATATTTTAAATAGATATAACCATGAGAAGATGACGGCTAAAATAAGAAACAAAAAAGTGTCTTCCCTAGAGTAAATGTTTCTGAAATGTTTAATAGATATTATTATACTCATATATTTTTTCTTTGTTAATTCTAGCTTTATATAAGTTGATGTATTTTAAGTAAGAATACTCTACTACTAATATTTTTTTTGTACAACACTCAAAATACATTCTGAGTTTACCTATAAGTGATTGTTCCACAATTCATATCTGTTATATTGATGCCATGTTACCTTTACTTACATTTCATGTGTATACAATCGTTGGTAAACCGAATGAATTAAATAAAGCCTAATTGAAGCTGCTTTTTGTTTAAAGTCGAACATCTTTTTTGTCCAATAATAGAAAGACGCTCAAGGCTCATTTCACAAAAAAATGCGTAAACGCCTAAAACAGGAAATTAATTTAATACTCAGACTTACCACATTGTGCAAAAACTATTACAGTCCGGATAAAACTCAAATTACACCAGTCTTTGCCCGCTATCCCAGCTTTTTGTCGGTTTTTGTCGGGATGTACGAAATCTGTTGTATTAGAGAAGCAATTTGTCCACCCTCGCGAACTTTTCTAATCTAAACTGTTGGCCTGGTCGCTTCCAATCTTTGTGGAAACTTGTTCACAGTAAGTTTCTGGACTATCGATGAAAACGCCGAATGTACATCTTATACTGTTACTAAAATAAAATATATTAGAAACTTGTGAGAACGTTTGTGCTTTCTGTATTGTTTTGAGGAGTTTGGGTTGGTCATAGTTTCGATTACGATCTTAGGTAATATTAATACCTTAGGAATATATCTTAGTTATTGTGTTTAAACATAGACTTATTTGATAACGGGAGTCATACGTAATTGACGGTGGAGCATGCCTATTTTTAATTTGTTTAATATTGATGGTTTTATTAGCCCATACGTTTATAGTAAACTTGAAAAAAGCCTGCAATTTGAACCTTGTAATGACAGTGAAGACAGTAAGTGACAGTTCTGTCACTTCACGCTGGTGATGGGAGGATGAGCTGATGCAGCCAAGACATGGGTTACACAATGTCACATCTGGACACGCAAGTTTTATCTGCTCACCTTACACCTAACGCAGTTGCTGACGAGATTTATGTGTACTTATATCGGAGAGCCCGTCGATAACCTGAACCAATCAGCCTTGGGTGGCATGCATGGCCATTCAGCGTCATAAGCTGCAAATGGCTAGTCGAAGCTATTTATCACAATCACAATCGACACCCACAGACGACAGATAGAGGTTATGCAGATTTATTTCCTTCCTTCCTACTTCTTCTTCCATGAGCTACCACTCTACGTCGGTATCGTGATAGCCATAAAGACCTCTCTTGGCAAGCCGGCTCAATGCAGCTACAACGCAGCATGGCAGTATCTCTTGCTAACCTTAGAAAGAAGGTTATTGTTCAAAAATATATTTTATTATATATATATAACGTTTAATACACTTGACATTTATAAACCAACATAATATAAACGTAACACATAACTTTCAAACTGTTGAAATCATTTTCTTGATACTATTTATTTGCTGGAAAAAAATCTCTTATGAGAATCGTCAAATATCATAAAACGATCATATAATAAAAAGCAATAAAGAAAACGAGAAACGTAACGGAATACGTCAATAACAACCCAAAGGCGACCTAGTAACTGTTTGTATGGAGTTTATATATATTGGAAGTGAAATATCGATGATATAAAATTTCTTAGATGTAGATACTCTTCTATAATGATGAAGTTCGAAAAATATACTTACTAGTAGTTTTATAGAATAATAAGTTAACAATATAAAATAATTGAAATTAATGTTTATAATTACTAATGGAGTACACGGTACAAGAGAAACTATCGCGTTTATTCCTTAAACAACCGAAATTATTTTTTCAGTTTCCAATCTACAAACAAATGTGAACAGAACTACTATTAATAGTATGGCTTCGGAGGCCAAGACTCACTTCGGGTCACTCTGCCAGAGTTAGTTTTAGGTAGTTAGTTAAAGTTATGTTTAATCCTATTAATATTATAAATGCGAAAGTTTGTATTTTTGTTTGTTTGTTACTCTTTCACGCAAAAACTGCTGAACCGATTTTCATGTTTGGCACACACATAGAGACTAACTTGGATTAACACATAGGACAGTTTTCATCCCTGAAAAATGTTCCCATGGGATGATATTCTATTTTCCAAGGGATCGAAATTTACGCGGGTGAAACCGCGGGACGAAGCTAGTAATATATAAAAATAATAATAATAGTTCAGTTGACAGTTGTTTGTCGATAACAGTTCAAATGGATTTCTATTTTATTTTTTGTTCCTTATTTTATGCATATCCCCATATATGTAGGTATGGGCGGCTGGATCTCTCTGTCCTCTCTACAAACTAAGGCCAGAACCAACATTTTACGTGCATCTGTGGACTGTATACTTTTCTGTGGATTTTTTTTTACACATTACGTTAGTCTAGCCCCGTGCTAAGTACCATAAGTACTTGTGTTACGGGTACTAGACAACGGAAAATTTATTTAATATATTTTATATTATATTTAAGAAATTTTATATATTTAAGATATAATACATGGATAAACGTCCATGACCTAGGCGGGTTGCGAATCCGCGACCCCTCCGCCACATGCTCCGCTTAACCAAGCTCTGTACCACTGCGCCAGCCTGGTCGTCATCTATCATCCCATAATCATTATAACCAAAATAGGCTTACGCTTTTAATATATAAGATTTTGGAATAGCTTTATCAAGTTACTACGCCGCAGTAATCTGAATATCTTGGCATTCATTAAAATACCATGGATTATAAATAACTAATTCTACTACTACCTCTGTGCGGATGTTCGTGGGCGTTAGTAGTCATGAAAATGGCTCCGAGTGCTCGTTTGTCCTCATATACAATTAAAAAATTGTGTGTGTGTGTGTGTAAGCCTATTGAGTGAGGAGGAGGCAACACATCTGCAAATATGCAGATGTCTATGGGCGGCGGAAGTCATTAACTGAATGGCGAATTATCCCCGACTGCTCGTTTGCTCTCTTTTTTTTATAGCAAAGGAGGCAAACGAGCAGTTAGGTCACCTGATGTAAAGTGAACGCCAACGCCCACAGACATCCGTAACACCAAAGGTCTAACAGATGCATTGCCGACCTTTGAGGAAAGAATAAGCTCTTTTCTTGAAGATCCCTAGGTCGTATCGGTCCGGAAATACCGAGGGGGGCAGCTGATTCCATATTGAATGGTGCGTGGGATGAATGCGCTTATAGCTCACAGTAGTAGACTTCGGAGGATCTAGGTGGTGACGGTGGAATTTGGAATTTCGGCGCGAAGTCCATAGGGCTTCAATGGAATTCAGCTGCAGGTATTAATCCGAACAATTCCTCGGAACACTCCCCGTGATAAATACGATAGAAGATGCACAGCGAGCTGACATCTCTACGCAAGGCAAGAGTATCAAGCTGGCGGGTGAGATACTGGTTATCGACGATTCGAGTCGCTCTTCGTTGTATACGGTCAAATGGATCGAGCTGATATTGCGGGGTTCCGGTCCAAAGGTGAGAGCTCCATGTGCGGTCGGACTTGCGCTTTGTAAAGTTGCAGCCGATGGGCTGGTGTGAAGTACTGCTTCGCCCTGCTTAGCACACCTAGCTTTTGCGATGCTAATTAAGCCTTCGCTTCCAAATGACCGCGAAACTGAACGTTACTCGATATGTCGACGCCCAGTATTCCTATGCTAGCTGTAGCTATGAGGGGAGTGTTCTGGAATCGAGGAGACACGACAAAGGGTGTTCTTTTTCAAGGGTTCTCTTATACTATAATAAAAAAAGTCTATAGAGGCACCTGAAAACACTACAATATTTTTTGCATTTTTTTGACGTCATAATATTTATTATAGTATATCAACTGCGCTAAATAAATAAACGGATGTGCAGCAAAATACACGAATGCGCGCAAATTAGAAAGGCGCGGCGCGCCGGCGAGCGTCGGAGGCGGCGCATGGTATATACTCTTAGAACAAATCTACTGGAACCTTTTTCACCTAGCGCCACCCAACCTTGATAATTGAAACAATAGATTTATAGACATTTATTTTCAAAATGACATACGTCGCTAACATGAGAATACAATTAAGTAACAATATTGAACATACGTATTCGTCGTTACCAATTATGTACCCATTTAACTCATTAGCTTATGTTTTACAGTAAACTGCCTGTTACATATTCTGCCAGTTTGATCTTGAACTTTGCTGCTGCTGCTGGTACTTTGTTATGAAGTCGTTGCTCCTTCAAATGTGAGGGACTTTTTGCCGTAACGTCCTATTTTTAAGTGAGACAATATTAACTAGCTCGTCGACTGCTTCTTTTAATAGTCTTTTATTTTGGTTAAATATATACTACTATGGATATTTCTGTTGAGATTTTTTTTTAATAACTATGCAAGTGTTGTATACATAAAGTTGGCGAATATTCATTATTTTGGTTTCCATATAAATTTTTAATGTCGATGTTCTAAAAAGATAACAGAAGAGTTTAATTATTTTGTTTTGTGTTGTTTGAAGACAGGTTTACCTTACTTTGACAAAATCCAATTTCAACCACTTGATATATTTTAGTCAGTTAAGATTCGAACATTTTAAAGCATTTCTATTGACGTCTATGCTTTCTACTAGCTTATTTAAAATTAATTTGTGGCTAACGGTATCAAATGCTTTTTTTAGAGCTATAAATATTGCCAAAACTATATTTTTAGTATCGATACTTTGTTTAATTTTAGTGACCAAATCTACTGTCGCGGTAAGTGCGCTACTTTTTTTTATGTTTATATGTTATTGTTTAACTTCTATGAAGTGAAATGAAATAGGATGAAATGGGATGAAATGGGATGAAATTAGATGAAATTGAATGAAATTGAATGAAATTGAATGACATTGAATGAAATTGATTGAAATTGAATGAAATTGGATGAAATTGGATGAAATTGGATGTAATTGAATGAAATTGGATGTAATTGAATGAAATTGAATGAAATTGAATAAAATTGAATGAAGTCGAATGAAATTGAATGAAATTGGATGAAATTGGGTGAAATTGGATGTAATTGAATGAAATTGGATGTAATTGAATGAAATTGAATAAAATTGAATGCAATTGAATGAGATCGAATGAAATCGAATGAAATCGAATGAAATTGAATTAAATTGAATTATATCGAATGAAATTGAATGAAATTGAATTGTCGCCATGCACTTCGCCAGTCGCGAGACTGTTAATATACTTTGATTGGCCAAAAACTTGCAAACACTTGATGCAGCGTTATGATTAGTCAATTTTATTTCGTGTAAGAATTATGAACGACTGGATACTACAATGTTGTCGTACTTACGGTTTAGTGCCGCTACCATAGTTTCTCACTGCTTGGATGCGAGTGACTATCGACTTCAAGAAAAAAGATTAGTTATTTTATAAAATTAATATTATACATAGGATCTGTAATTGATATATAATTCAAAATTTTCTTTTCGAAAACGACTTCAAATTCATACTGTATATTCAATTCAACAAAACTTATCAAATAAAGCCATACTGATTTTTATTGCAACACATAGGAGAAAAAAATAAAAGTTACTTGATATTTGTTTAAAGTTTATTAAAATTATTAATGATTTTTAATACATTACATACATCTAAATACAAATATTTGTTTTAAAACCACTAGAATTCAGGCTTGTATTATGAAAATAATAATTTTCCTTTTAAAATTATAAATCGTGTACTTGGCGCGTGTCCGCAAGTGAGTGGCTCAAGCCTCAACAATGATCGTTTTTGACTAATCTACTTATATTATTGTTGTGTGCATATACAGGCACCGCACATATTCAAACTCAGTGTCTTTGTATAAGTTGATTTACTATTCTTTGTTTACTCTGCTAGCTTCGAAAAAAATGAGAAAATACTGTCTATTAGTACAAACCCCCGATAAAAAATATTATTCAAAATTAAAACAACTCATCATCATCACCATTTACAACAGTAGGATAATTTGTTCGGATTTGTTCAAAAGAGTTCGTAATTAGGCCTCTAACAGTATGACCAGAGAAAGAAACTTGTTAAAGAGTCTTTATTGAGAACTTTTTCGGCGGATGTGGGTAACTAAAATGCTGATAAGGTAAAACTTACCGTGCTACGTGATCCTTTTAAGACAAGTTTTTCATTATGCTTCTAACATTCTTTATTTTATTTCAGCTTTCTATGCCCTTGAGTTTTGGGGCTATTGTTTCTTTGTTTGGAAGATCTATACTTGTAAGTTTGTTAACATGCCACATCCTCTTTACTATTTTAACTCATAATCGTTTTTCGGTTCACATAATCATTTACACAACACGTGCAAATAAAGGGAAATATTAATTGTAAGAGTGGATTGTAATTGAATCCAATTGATATCCCTTGTAATAAAACAATTTTAATGGATTTTATCGCGGTTTATTTAAGTATTTTACAGTCCTAACGTTTCAGAAGCTTTACAGTAATCGTTGTCACGAGTTGACTTAAAATAGTTTTATTACAATGTGTAACATTCGCGTAAACTTAAGATGCAATTCCTTCTCAATAAAAATATAGGTAATATAATGCTATATTACTTATTAATAATTCATATTCATAATCAGCGATAATGCAGGAACTAAAAAATCAGACCATAATTTGCCTACAAGTAAAAACAATTCGAGAATAATTAATATGTTTTAACAATGAATATTATAAAATTCTTGTATAAAAGTAAAAGTTATTGAACTTAGTACATAGTTTCCGTTTCTTCAACGGATGACATATAATGCTCCGGGGTTTGTGAGTTCTCAATTTGTCGTTTGTTAGTCACTACAATATTACTTGTTGTCACATCAGGAGTATCCTCTTTATTTTCATCCTTGTTCTTCACCTCTTGTTCATCTTTATTCTTCAGCTCTTGTTCATCCTTGTTCTTAATCTCTTGTTCATCCTTGCTTCTTTTGGTAGGCTTCGGCTTCTTTAAGATTAAGTTAGCTTGAGATGTTTCACAAGGGTAATATTCTTCTACTTTAAATACTTCACACTTTGAATCCAACCTTGTTTTGTTATTATCAATATTCATAGTAGATTCTTTTACTTTTATAGCATACACGGTGTCCCCTTCATCAACATATTTGAATACAGTTATTAACTTGTTCCTTTTTGATTTAATTTTTTTAACCGTTGTTTTTTTTTCTATTTTACGTTTATCACGTCTCATTTCATTTTTCATATTACCTTGAATATCATCTCCCGTTTTTACCTTTACAACGTAATTGGAAACTCTATGCGCTCTAATTGCTCGTTCCATACAATTTATACAGTTTTTACATTTAAAATCTATAAATACGGATTGCAGATCACTGACTTTACCAATTGGCGGTAAAGTGTTAAACACAATATTATGGTTGATTTTGTGTTGATTGAACGTTGAACTATTCGATCCTATATCATATGAAAATTTGCCTTTTGATTTTCCTGTTTGAAAAAGAAATATATTTTTTACACAAATAAGTAATAAAATAATCTTAATATATTAAAAAAAAATATATTTGACATGATAATGTGCAAAATAATTTCAGTAAAGTCTCGAAAAAATTATGAATTGTATTTCGCGTAGTTTATATGTCCAGATATAATATTGATTTAATAATAATATTAATTCATACATTCACGAATTAACACATTTGAGATAATACAACGTAAGCCTAAGCAGTAATAAAAATCTTACCGAAAGTTTGCGGTAAGAGCGTTAGAGCAAATAACAACAGAGAAGTCATTAGTTCCATTTGTGCGGCACTCGTTCTGAAGGTGTCTTCGCTGCGCCTGACAATCTCCTTACAAAAGTACACTAACAAGCTTCGTTGCAGCGTCGAGCACTTTTACAAAACGCACACTTCGTTCTATCGCGCCTCGTCAGACACCTCAAGCCGCCGCTAAATGTTCTTCAAGCACTCCTAAAATTATTCTCCTGTTAAATATTTTATTTAATGTTAAAATACTAAATTTAATGGAAACCTTAAATTAAATGAAGTGGAAATACATGTCTCTGTAGCTGGGACGCTTCAATAAAAACTTGCATCAGATGCAAGATGCATCACTGCTATAGATTTTCTAGTACTTAATTGGGCGGGCACGTCCAACGAGGTCCCGCTTACTTACAAAGCACCGCCGTGAAGTGAAACCTATGTTATTACGTTTACTGAAATTTCTTCGTTCCTGAATTTCTCGTTTCGTCTTCGTTTCTGAAAGGAGGACGCATCTACCTAACAGTAATGCAACGGACGACGATAGTCATCAAAAGGATCCGACTGATCGTTTACAAGGAGTAAACGATCAGTCGGATCCATTATACCATAAAAAACCTATATTTTTCATTGGGCATGCTAATTTCATATGTATGGGAATAGTGAACAAAACAAAGAGCAAGCAATTTAGCAGAATGTGGCTCGCACCGTAGTGTTGTTTTAGGCATTAAATATTGACGAAAAAATGACAATGACTATTGACAATAATTCTTATTTATACTGTTATTCCTTTCTATTTTATATAGTCAATGATCAAATGAATGCTGCAAATTTTCGTATGTACTTTAGAATCCTAGTCAGTGTTTTGGATTTTAAGGGTAGGTTTATTACTAAAATATGTATTTTTTCTAAGATTAACAAAGTACTTCGAATGGTAGTTCGTTTATACATTAATACATGCTTATCAAGCTTCCATTCATGTGTGGTGCCTCCATAATATAACAGTCCTCAGAAGAATAAGAATCAAATCAAAGATAAGTTAACTTTTATAACCTACTAGCTGTGTCCCGCGGTTTCACCCGCGTTTATTTTCTACGAAATCCATATAAACTTCAACACTCTATTTCACCCCCTTAGGGGTTGAATTTCTAAAAATCCTTTCTTAGCGGATGCCTACGTTGTAACATCTACCTGGATGCAAAATTTCAGCTTGATCCGTCCAGTGGTTAGGGCTGCGCGTTCATAGATGGCTATGTCACGTTTGAGTTTTATATATATAGATATTTAAATATAAAGACTGTTAACAAAAACACAAAAATGTCCCTTACACTTTTAACTCTTTGACGGACGATGACTGACTAGAACAAAACGAACTACTGCTGTCAGCCACACTTAGATCTACCTAAAATTTTGGCTTCTACCTGATATTAGAATTATAATCGAATATTAGTTATGCTTAATAAATTATTTATGATAAAAATAAAAGTTAATTATTTAAAACATTATGTTACAGTATTAAATTGAAGAAAAACTACAAAAGTTCAACA
>LUGF01038931.1:154900-171445 GCA_001625245.1 Calycopis cecrops | reverse complement strand
TTAATTTTACGCCTGCCGTTTAAGTTGACAAACTTATATAAGCGGTTGCTCACTTTGAGACTGACTTTTTTTTTCTCTTTGAGATACGGAACCCTTATAGGATCGCTTTGTTGTCCGTCTGTCTGTACGTCTGTCAAGACCTTTTTCTCTAAAACGCGTGAAGGGATTAAGCTGAAATTTTCAAATCACACTTCTAAGTTAACGTAATAAAAAGTTATAGCCATTTATGCACAAATTTTGTATGAAAACGTACTTTGTCAAAAACCAAAAACCTATTGGGTACTTCCCGTTGAACTGGAGTTGTGAAATTTGGCAAGAAGTGAGAACTTATAGCACATATATAGGAATAAATCTGAAAACTAGTAAATTATATGTAGATCATTGGAAAAATCATTATCAACTTATAACTGTAATTCGTTGCCTACTAAATGTGTGTGAGCAACCGCTTATATAAGTTTGTCAACTTAAACGGCAGGCGTAAAGTTACAATAAAATAATTCAAAATTTCACACACGTAGTTAGTAAATAGTAATAAATATAGTTCAGTACTTTTTTATTATATTTAATGTGCAACATAATAATGTAAAAAAAGAAAGACATAAAAAAAGAAACACGACTCGTGAGGGCCTTGAACCCCGACCACCTCGTTAAATTGTTTGTAGTCAGGCCTAATACGCGCGTAATTCGCTCAATCTGGACAGGCTCTTAGATCTACCTAAAATTTTTGCTTCTAACTAATATTCGAATTAAAAACGATAATTAGTTATGCTTAATAAATTATTTATGATAAAAATAAAAGTTAATTATTTAAAACATTGTGTTACAGTATTAAATTGAATAGAAACTACAAAAGATCAACAAATAAATCAAATATAAGGGTTTTGTGTAAATGATAATTTTAAAATATAACTAAGAAAATATTAATTGTTCTATTGCCACTATTTTTATCAAAGTTTCTTACACCACTATCAGTTTCTTATGGTGGTTGTAAAGGCACCATAAGAAACATTGATGTTGAAATGCGTGAGAGATTTGAGATTTTACATTTGAGTAAACAATAAACGATTTTTTAGTAATTTATAAAAGAAAAACAATTAATGAAAGAAACTTAAATAAGAATAAGAAGAAACTTAAATAATTAATAACTAATATTTATTTAAGTTTTTTTAATGGACGACAACAGTCATACCTACTGATCTCCATTATCAGTAAATACAAATACTGATACTGGAGATGAGCCGGGTCAGTGATCCAGGAACAAAAACGATTAGTGAGCTTAAATATACAGATCCTCCATAACATTACGTATCTAGAGTTTGAGATTTTCGGATTTGTTGTCGTCAAATATATACGTAGGTAGTAGTAGTAGGTGTCATCAAATATATCAAATATATTTGATATTGTATACACCTACGTAGGTATGAAATTCAATTGCATTGTTACGAAGAAATTATTTGTAAATGAAATATTTCATAGTATAAGCAATATATAATATAAATACTTGGTATATCAACTAACCTGCAGTGCAATTGTCGTTGAGGTCGTTGTCGTCGTTGTACAAATGAATAGAAGTCAACAATCAAGCTGTATATATACAGCTGAGCTCGTCCGGCGGCGTTTGTATAATATGTTTACTAGTCCGATGTTTACACCTTAATCGAATGTTTGGCTTCCTCCAGCTTCGACTAAAGCTATTGTGATCGTGTTTATAAGATGTTACATTGTTATTGTTCTCATGGATATATGTCGGTGGTCACTATCATCATGATTCGCCAAGTCCTCGCTTTTTCTTTTGGTAACGCAAAGGAATACCTTTACGTATGCTACCCAGGAGCCCGGGTGGCTCAACCAACACTGTACCAGTGTCGGGCTCGGCAACTGGGTTGCCCCTACCGACTACCTACCCTTGCGGATGCCTTCAGCCGCTATAATTGGAGGGCCCCGGATCTACAAGCTACCGGATCCCGATAGGCAGACCTTGGTGAAAAGGCCAGACTTCTCCTCCTTGGGGACTGTCCGGCTGCCTCTGAACTGATCCCAATGCGCCAACGGAGCACGCCACGCCGGTCCTCCTAATCCACATCGCCATCTGCTGATTCAGAGAGACGTGTGGAGGACCTCCCAGCTGAGCTGCTCTTGGTCTGGCCTCTCCCCCCAATCCTGTACGTTATGCGTCGCCCTATCCGGTATACCCTTGAGGATCATAGATATACGAAAGCCCCCCAACACGACAAGTTAGTACCGTCTACCGGTGGCAAGTAGCATCTACCGGTGGGACGCTAAATGCCTCCTTCAATAAATGTTAATATGATCCATCAGGTCAACTATGATTTCACAAACTAAATTTCCAGACTATTGAAACTGATAGCTCGGCCACAATAATTATTCAATTTACCTCGGAATGTAAAGAATGAATTAATGAAATGAATCATCAAAATGTGGTTAAATGTGGTATACATTTAATTACATTTTATGATGATATGCTAGTTGCAAAAGCGGCCATATTGGCCTTCATTTAAAGATGATTACAAGTGGAAAGTGAAAGACTGATGACAAAAATGACTAATCTGAATTATGACTTGGCTTGCCAACTTGAAATTACGAATTTACGGGAAATAATGATTTCAAATGCGGAACAGGGGTTAAAACAGCGGGATCCAAGTCGATTACTCGTGAAATAGCGTAAATAACTTTTTTGGTTCTGTCTAAATGACTATTTTTCGCTTGATTTTTTGGGTGGCCTATCATTTGGCCTGCCGGCTATCGGTGGTGGTCGAAAAGCGGGACATTTAGCGTCCCGCACACACCCTAAGCGGGACGTAATGATAATAATCAGATGCGGGACGGTTGGCAAGCTTATATACGACGCTCTTTTGTCACTTGTCGCATGCCCAATTAAAAACTCAAACCATTGTAATCGTATTTCATGACATGTTACAATGTTACTTTGTTATTTTACTCATGGATATTTATGTCGGTGCTCACTATCAATATTATCACGAGTCGTCAACTCCTTGCCAAAGATGAAAAGAAGAAAACATGTTTTCGAATAAAACTGACAAGCTACTATAGTAATTATATTTAATTGAGTTTGAGGATTATGTACTTACGAGAGTTGAATCCGTTAAACTTGAGGTGACCAACAAACAATTTTATACAATTTATACCAGTGTGAATAAATATCGTATTCAATATCACACTCTTTTTAGTTACGTGGATCTATACGAGCTAATCAAGTTATAAAAGTTCATCAACCTACATTTTCATGTGCGTGAACACATTTTGTATGAAACGAATAAAGTTTTTAATAATATATATTTTATACCTAAGTTACCATTTTAGCTTGATGACTATCACACGTTTCCGAAACAAGATCTTGACAGACGGACAACTTGGTGGCCCTATAAGGGATCCGTTTTTTTTTCTTTTTGAGATATTATACCTAAAAAAGATATACATGCTTAATATAAAAGTTTAGTAGTAAATGATGGAGTATATTATATACCTATTATATTATTATATTAGTTTAAAGTTGGGGAATATATTATACTGTCTGTGCCACGCGGTTTCACTTGCTTAAATTTCGATCCCATGGAAAACAGAAAATCATCCTATGCCATCTTATAGGAACATTTTCTCCGGATAAAAACCATTATATGTGTTAATCCAAGTTACCCTCTATGTAAGTGCCAAATGTCATGAAAATTGGTTCAGCAGTTTTTGCGTGAAGGAGTAACAAACAAACAAACAAACAAACAAACAAACAAATAAACAAACAAACAAACATACAAACTTTCGCATTTATAATATTAGTAGGATTGATTTAAGCGGCAATATGGTGAGTGATCTACAATAGGAGCTGATGATAGTAATATTGATCCTGATTTATAAAACTTCAGCGCCGGTAATGATCGCTGTAATAAAATGTTTATAATATTACATCAAAAGTTATTTGCCAGCACTTTTCGACGAAAGCGGCAAATTTGTACTCGTCTCTTACCTACAAATAACGTAAAATACCGATTCTGTCATAAAAGTCACATCTTTTTGAGTAACGAGATAACTTGCGAAAAATAACTTCTCCCGGGGTTTTTTTGCTCGGTTTCTCCCGCGATGCTTTATGGTAATTTTATTGGATCTAACATGATCGTTTATCTTAAAATTAGATAAAGTGCCTTGAATGTTAATGTGTCGCTGTTTTCTTGTGATATCCATTTATAAACATCTTTTGCAATTTACCCATGAAACAAAGTGAAAACATACGTAAAGGAAGTTTTTAGAATACGCTCATTCTTTGAGAGTATAAGATATATAAGAAAATATATTATAGTGTACTTTTATGTTCAATTTAAAGCGATGGCATTGTCTTTTTTCATACATCATTATATTGGTTTTGTCAAGATTTATTAATAAATTATTATTTATTGTCAGCCATTTTACTTTACCTATCACACACATCTAACTTCTTCATATTTACTTGTAACTATTACAGTACTGTCAACAGCAAAGAGAATCATTCCTTGATTTGTATTCAGGGAAATTCCATGTCATCACACCTATTCTCATTTTTGCGGTAGAAACATAATCTATTCTCTATGGTTTTTCCATAAAATTTAAACAATATTTCTTTTTTTTAGCATCGGTGACTAAGATATTATGAAGTTATTAACAACAATCAGTTACCGCGTGTCCCAGCGATTAACTTCTGCTCCAATATCTCATGATGGACATAGTCGAAAGCCAATGAAAATAAGCAAATAAAATAAAAATTTTATGTAGCACTGATGTACACATAAATATAGAATTTAACTAGCTCCATTTTACATTATAGGTCTTCCTTCCTACATAATCTTTAATTGTGGTTTTAACATCGGGTAGCGTAATTTTGTAAAAAAAAAAGGCTATTTCAAAGTTTTTGCTTCACGTATAATTATAATAGTTGTTACTCAAGTCTAGTCGACAGATTATAGAGGAGAAGTAGGTCACTATACTATATCTCGGTTCGGAAAGTGCGTAAATACCTCACTTAATTAATGGCCCCCTGAGTCCTAACCACAACAGCATCAAGGCCATCCCAAATAGAATCCTAAATTTGTCGCTTGTTCGTTTCTTGAACAATTGAAGTTGTTATAGTTTACCACAGGAATTTTTTAAAGTTTTTACTCAGTTCGTACATGCTGTAGATATTGCAGGTGATCGCCGAGTATGGCCGGCCGGGGTCATTCACTCCGTGCTCGCTGTAGCCGCCGGGTACAAAGAGTGATAACATTTTTTCGCTATTTAACTTGTTTGAAAAAAGTATTTTCGCATACTTGCCGTAAACTTTTTTTAAATAGTTTCGGATTGTTTGTAGGCGCTTAAAGTATGTGGTTTCATTTAATGCCTCTCGCTCTTATCAACCCTGTATAAATATACTACTTACACTATCCCATGGGAAAGCGATTACTTTTTATTATACTTATTTCAATTTGTAACCGAAGCGCATAGGCGGTCGTTCACCGGAAAAAAATATATAATAGGAAATGTTTGTTGACGTCACCGGGTAGGAAGAATATGATCACCATGCAGTGGCCAGCACGGGATGAGTGGGAGTAGCAGCAGGTCGGGCGTCTTGGTGATCATTCAAGTACCTTTGGTCCAAGAGTAGACCGACAAAGGCTAATGATAGCGACGGAGTTTGCACGTAGTTATTACCCCCATCATTTACTTATTGTAGTATACTTTTATTGCAACCGAATCAATAATGTAGAAGGTGCAGTAAATTTCATGATCTTTTGTGACGTCATAATTCACAATTATGGTTGCTAGTTTTATGGCCTGAAAGCGTATCTAAAGCAACGATTGGCTCTCCATGATTAAATTTTATATACAGAATTTATTCGAACAAGCGAACTATAACTAAACTACGTGGTTTTTGTATTATCTTCTATAGACAAAGATGTCTTTACGTTAATCTCAAACGTCCTTTACAACGAAAATACTCTAGATTATTTTCCCCGCAATATTTCTATCGAAATAAAAACACTTTACGCAATATATTTTTTGCTCTGCGAAAGTTTCGTAACAAAAGTAACGATATTCTTAATAAAAGCTGGCCATAATCCAATAACAGAATCTCTGACAAAAGATAGTTTTCTTTTTTCTTTATAAATTAAAGTACCACACAGACTTGTCAGAAATAATGTCGTTGCGGCATTGCAGCTAAATCGGGCTAAAACGACCTGGGAAACTGCCCACGTAACGTGATATTTTAGGTGTTATTTCACGCAGCTTGTAAGTCGGGATGGGATGGCCTAAAAGGGTGATGTAATGCATTTATATAGATCTAGGTTGTGTGAATGTGTGTGTTTATATAGACTGATCTAAAACTAAAAAAACTGATCATATCGCGCACCTGCAAACGTAATGTAGGACGCTCCGTGACTAGGTGGAGCGACGAAATACGTACGATGGAAACGCATGGACAGGAAGTGGAAAAGGTTAAAGGTTAGCCGAAGATCGAGGCCAGTGGTGTGCCAAAGGCATACGTCCAACAGTGGACTGCAATAGGCTGATGATGATGATGATGGTGATGATAGACTGATCCTCTGTGTAATTCAAAATATTCTCATTGCATCTACAAGCTTCAATAACTATATCTTGTATTTATACCTTTTAGTTGTTTCTTTTTAACTTTAATGAGTCTGGTTTTTGTTTTTTTAACTCACATTACTATGTTATATTACCGCACGGCACGCTACTTTGCACTATATTTTTCACCCAATTCGTTAGACACAATGTTCTGAAAACAAAAATGTCTTCCAATAAATCAAACAATATTTCTCTGCGCTCACTGGGGCTTAGACCCCGCCGATTATTCGCCCTGTGACCCCAATAAACCATTGCCCTTTGGATCCCAAAACTCTGCAGGATATACGCCGGCTCATGTCGCTAGCAAGAAAAAATATAAAAAATACAGCAAATTATTTTCAGTACGGTTATGAATAAAGTAGTCTTTTGAAATTCTTTATTTACTATGAATAATAAAGGAGATTTTAATTTTAAAGTCTTAGAAACTAAAATAAAAAGCCCTGTTTTTGTCCTAAAGCTTCAATTCTTAAATTGTTATTCGGTATATACTTTTGCCTACAGCGAGTTATAGTAAAAGGTAATGCCCTGCTGCATTGCAGCGAAATTGGGCCGGCATGACCGGGGATGGAAACTCTCGCTCGCGAGATTAGAGTTTCTAACACACGACAACATAATATTTGCACCACCCTACTAAACACACAAAACAACATAAAGGAAAGGATGAAATGTACTGATCCCACAAATCCAAATAATTCCCATAAGCCTTCCGTTCCAAATCCAATGGCCACAATTTTCAAATGAGCTTAATTTCGCTGTGACCATTAACAAAGCACAAGGGCAAACACTAAAGGTAACCTGGGTGAACTTAGAAAAATCATGCATCTCCCATGTAGGTACTTACGTACGTGCTTCCCATGCATCTTTACATTCTAATCCTAACTGGAAAGACAACCTCAAAGCAGATTTTTAGCCATATCTCTTCTGCATTCTATTCTGTGTTCAGTTTCAACAAAGAGTATATTTGAATTGGAAGGGAAACCGCGAGTGCAAGATAGTTTATAAACTAAAACAATCCATACACATTTCTGTTCTAAAGTAGACATTAAATTCACTAGATTATAACTTTATACTAAACTAAAATAACCATTATACGCAATGAAGAGAATAACTATAATACTTAGGTTTTAATATCGCGAGGAATTGGACGTATTTTATATGGAGTACTTGAGTGAGCTTGTAATAGCTCCTAGATGCTAATTTGATTGCCCATCACGAAACTTTAACTAGCCTTCATCGCCATTCACATTGATATATCGAACTTTAATGGCTAAGGCGGCGCGTTAGATTAAATTGAATTTAGTGTCCAGGTGAAGCAGCATCGGAGCTAAATTGGTATGGAATATATTTTTTATATATATGTATATATAATAGTAAAAGGGGGCAAACGAGACATCGGAGCCATTTTCGTGAGTAAAGTAGAAGTTATACAGATACGTTGCCCTCCTTCCTTCTCTTCGCTCCATGAGCCTCGGGCTGCTTACACACGGCACGAAACGCGACAGCCCAGCTGTCACTTCACGCCGGTGTCGTGTAAGCGAGAAGAACCTCCCCGGTCGTGACGGACCAATTCGGCTACATGCAGCGTGGCACTACCACGTACTAAAAAGAATCGAGCGAGGAGGTATCATCCTTTATATATCAGATGTGCCCTTGCGTTTCATACGGTAGTAAGTTTTTGGATCATCAGAGGGGAGAGGGGAAAGAGGGCAATGAGTGTGTTTAATAATTATGTGGATATTTATTAAACAACTTTGGTTAGAGACATCAAATAACCCAGTGTTAGATTAAGCTAGCACCGGCCTATAACGAATTATATTCAGAGGACCGTGATAATGGGATATTATTTAGAATTTATTGATCACATAGATTACAGGACCTGTAAGCCACCTAATGTATGTGGTGCCGAGTGCCATTGTGTGCCATTCCCTCACTACTCTATAATATAATGTGCCTTAGTAGTTATCATGTAGCCTATATAGAAATATGAAAGTAATAGACACGTAATATCAATAATATGAATATAATTGACATATAATGTTCATTTTCAAAATATATTCGAACCATAAAGATGGCGAATTATTCAAATTACACGCGGACATATTGCTGAACATTAATGATTATAGCGACGTATTTTATTCATAACCATCCATACGCCAGCATACGCAATATTCACCATATTCAAACACTAAGTATTAATGAATATGAATAATTGAATACTACTATTACTAATACTACGAAATGAAAAGCTATATATCGGTGGCACTACGGAAATGTCAGTAAGCAGCAGTGAGCCCGAAAACATGCAATTGATCACTCCTAGATCTGAATAGTGCAACCTCACAAGTGAGGGATCGTTTGCTTACACGATACCGGCTAAAATTGATATCTACAATCTACATTGCCGCGGACATTCACGCGTCGATGGTCTTTTTAAAGACAGCTGCATTTGCTGCTTATAGGTACCATAAAATCGATATATAAAACTAATTAAAAAACAAAAACTGATTGTTACGGCGTGAAACGTAATATATTTTTTAATAAACCGTTCAAGCTAAAACAGAAAACACAAAAATCTACGTACATGTGTATCAAAAAACATGACCCTTCTAGCGACGCCGTCATGTAAAAAGCACATTCTATTTCATTTTCTACTCATCACACGTATCCTTTGACGCTTAAGCTCTCTCAAACCAATGAGGTTAAGGGGGTTAAAGCGTCCACCTTTTACAATTATCCAAACTACAATACTGCCTTGTTCACGTCATATTATGTAATTGTGTTCCCTCTCACACTAAGTGCATTTTCACCTAGTTATTGTAGTTATGACGGTTATTGTATTATACCGTTGTAGTACTGACGCATGGCTAATTCAATTTCCGTCGGGAGCCTTAATGGTATATGGTTACATAGCTTGATTTTCATTATCTTCATTATCTTGTGAATCGATATATTATTAACTAGAAATGATACAAATTGTTGATATCTAAATCGTGGTCGATCTTCGTGGTCTAGTTGTAAGAATGTTCAACAAGTCGTGACTCTTCCAGATTCCCGGATCATATCAGTTTTATTGGGATTTTACAATCTCTAATACCAATCCGAAGTCGGGACGCCGCGCGCCGTTAAAGAAATATCACACGCCGTATGTTAAACCATCAATCATGTCGGACTACCACGACCAGAGAATGAAGTAATGTAGAGAGCACTTCGGTCTGTACTAATATGTACTGTCTAGAAATTACACAGACGACAACTGTAGACGAAATTTGCCTGCAACGACGTCATTATATAACGTATACAACATATAACGGCACAATGTTGTTGTCTAGAGACCTTGCAGTAGATAAATAATTTTCTTTACAAGAGACAAATTAGCAGTCGGAACCCTATAACTATCGATTCCCGTATGCATCTGCATAATTGTTATGCAGATGTATTTTATACTACTCCACTGCAAGCAACCAACGGAAACTCATAAGCCCTCATGAAACGCCAATATATTTATACGCCAATATAAGTTAGAGGTACATCCCAGGCCTCTTACTAAATCACCTGATATTAAGTAATCAATCCAACATTTTTCCTACTTTATAAAAAAACTCTCCTTCTAGGTTCAAAACCTGGAATACACACTCCTTAACTATTCACCTATGAGCAAAAACTGAAACGATTACAAATCATATAGAATGTTATTATGATTTTGTTACAAAATTGCAACATATTTTTTTCGATAGTATGTTGTTTTCTCATTAAGCGTTCTAGAGCGCTCGTTAGCCCATTCATCTTATAAAAACCCTTGGGTTTCGCCGTCGTCAGCTCTTTGTTATAAGATTTTACTTCAACTTTTTCAAAAGGTATTAAATGATTTTGCAAACAAAACGCTTTCCTCAAAAGGATCGCCTCGCGTGAACTTCCCTAGATATAAATTCTTTTTCCATTTTATCGGACGGAATGAAGTCATTTATTTGCCTTATATTGAAGTATGTGGCTTCGACGCCATTTACTTGGAGGAATTGCAGTCATGATGTAAATTTCACGTGTATTTGTTGAAAATTCTGAATCTATCACAATGTTGTATCTACAACGTGTCGTCTACTGGAATTTTCATGTGAAATTTCGAACTTTCATAATATTTTTAGAGCGTTATGTGGCTTTATTATAAATGTGGAGGAAGCTACACAAATATGTAAGGAACGTAAAATGTAGCAGTCGAAAATGTCTGCGTTAGAGAACTGGCTAGATAATGTAATAAACAAATGTTTTTCTGTCATAAATGACGTCGAGTAAATTAAAAAAACAATAAATGTCCAAGAGAATATTTATCGAACAATGGTTTATATTATAATTAAAAAAAATATTTTCAGAATACAGTGAGTTGTTACTACTACGTTAGTAATATTCAATCAATGTCAGAATATGCCTGCAATGAAAGAAGAATTGCAAATAAAAAGCAGTAACATAATTACAATTATAATTGCGTCGCTATAATTGATTAATCTAATCAACCATATTGAAAGAGCTTCATATATTTATAAACAACAATATCTCGTTAATTAATTTGTTTATTTATTAATTAACATCAAATATGTAAATTAATTAGCGAGCAGCCACAACGCTGCAAAGTCGCCTTTGTCCTAGGGCGCACGTGTTTTCCCATAACGATACTAACCCGTATTATAAATGCGAATCAAGTTTGCTTGTAAAACTTTCACGTCTAAACAAATTTTTATTATTTGTCTGTATCGCGCAATAGATGTGGCACCAGATGGAGACAGAATACATTTATACCGACCACGAGAATAAAATATATACAATAGGAAAGAGATGAAATATAAGACAACAAAAGGCATTCTACATCCACATAAATTGCAACAATATACGATGTAGAGTGCCCCCGTTTATCCACACAATATAAAAAGGTCTCATGAAAAAATTTTAAGTTTTTAGAAAACATCTTTAATTTTAAATCTAATTAGTAATTACCTATGATAATCTCTTATAACTTAAAATAAAACAATTTGAACGTTTTCAAGTTTAATCTATCGTCATTTTTTGACAAAAAATCAAATGACCGATTCAACCTGTCAACTATAGGCACGAGCGACGATAAAAAATTTGGGATCGCGCTGCGTGATATCGGAATTCCGTCCTCATATTTCCAAGCGCAATTTTTTCAGTGACAGGGACAGAACGACGGAAACACCGGCCATTATCCGTGAGTCTGTGAGCTATCCGTCAAAATTATATAAAAATATATCAGCGATAATTCAATCAGTCGTATGGATCAAAAGAGTTTAATGTTGGAAGACTAACTCCGTGTAATAATCGGTACGGGATGAATACGAGTAGCAAAAGATTATGTCTTGGCTTTCACTGTAGAAAGGAATGTCCGGCAGTGGATCGACATACTCGATGAGCTTAAAAAATAATAATGATGATAATGACTGTTGACGACAATGATGATTATTGTGATGATGATGATTATTATTATTATTATGGTGATAAAAAAATTTACTTCTCCACTGAATTTTGTATCGTAATATTACACTGCAGCCTAACGTTTTCTTTCTCTACCTGAAGAACAAGAAAATGACCAACCATCATTTTATTAAAAATCGTAGCTACAATGTTTCAATAATTATACTTTTTAACTAATAGAGTTTGGCAACAAATTTAATTATTATTTTTTGCATTGTTATTCGGTTTTGCGTTTTTAATATATAGTACAAATTATAATTTGTGTCTTTACAAAGCAATAAGTGTACCTACCAGGAATGCAGCCATCTTTATTTTTTTATTACAAATTATATATATTTACAAATATTTAAAGAAAGATATCTATTTTAACATTCAGAAAGTCTTTATAACCTTAACGGTAACCTCATATATTGCTAAAGATAAAGTAAGTGCCTTTTATATGAAAATGTCGGGCACCATGTGCTAAATATGGATTTTAGCCGCCCATATCAATTTCAGTGGAACGTTAGGACGCCGTACTTCAGAATTTTGACCTCATTCTATTTTATGTGAGTGATATTGTTATGATCTGTGATTGTTCAACCTGAGAAAAAAAATGAAGATTATATTTATTTATTGTTAGTTAAAATTTGTAGTATTTTATTTTTAAAGGAATTATTAATCATATATACAGGAGGCAAATTTCAATCGAATTCAGGTATAGACACGTAGTAAAAGATCGCGCTATGCTGCATGCATGAATGCACCCGAATTGGTCCGGCATGATCAGGGACCTGCGTAATAAAATTATGTTGAAATAACGGCGTAAAGTGACAGCTGTGCCGTTGCATTTTGTGCGGTGTGTAAGTAGCCGGCGGGCTATGGAAGGAAGAGGAGGAAGGAGGGCAACGCATCTGTATAACCTCTACGTGGAGATGGAGATCTATGGGCATCAGTAGTCAGTAATCCAATTACATCTGGTTGTTTCTAACAGCTTCTAACAGCTGTTTGAATTCTAACAAGCCAAATAAGATAACAAACCTATTTATAATATCACGATCAAACATATTTATGTATTTTATGTTCACTTATATTTCGTATACATGAATGATTAAATAGATAAATAAATAAAGAGGCAAACGAGCAATCGAAGCCATTTCCATGACCGACCGGCCGACACCCATATATATCCGCACATTCATAACGATTCTTTACAGTTTACTGTACTCTATGTTCTGCACGTAAAAAAATAATACGTGCCTTTCTGCATCAGTGAATATACGTTAATCATTCATTGGGCTAAATATTACATGCGTTGGATGTTAGAGATATAGCTAAATTTATTTTCAAATATTACTAATATTTGAATAAGTTAAGGATTTAGCTACATAATATAATATATTGTAGTGGATGAATATTTTTATCTTGCGGATAGTTCGTATGAGACCGGAATGTAATCAAGCCAAGTAGAAAAGGCTTACACTTTCTCCGAGACACGACGTAACACATTTCAGAGTCATAACTTTTCTTGGCACGCAAATCCTGATGCTCCTAATTGAGGCTGTTTTGTGGCAAATTGTGGGTGATATATTAACGTTAAAAATATTTATGTGAATGATGATAATTATTTCACTTATTAATAGAAATAATATTTAAATTAGAGTTTATAATTGTTCATTGTCATTCTATAGATTAGTTTATCTAATCCTCTAATTAGTTTATAGTAAATTTATAATAAAAGTTAGATTAATTAGTAGTAAATTTGTTAAACTTAATTATAGAAAGAATAATTTGAGTAGTTGAATTAATGATTATGATTGTTCATTGTCGTTTTATATATATACAAAAAACGAATTGGGGACGATGTTAAAACAGAATTAGAACACTTCAAATTTTTAATTATTTGTTTGTCTGTTTGTCCAGGCTAATCTTCGAAACTACGGACGGATTCGAATGTAACTTTTTGTGGTGTATAGATACCAACTAAGCTTGGTCAACATCTAGAAAACCGCGGGAAAATCGCTCATTCCTATGGAATATTCAGTAATTATACTTTACTCAACGGATTTGAACATTTATAATAATTAAAATACGTTACGCAAACGAAGTTGCGAGCACCAGCTAGTTGTAAATAAGGTGTTTTAATGCGCGTCCTAACTTCGCCTGTTTTTTTATAATCACCACGATACCCAAATAAGTCATGATTCAGGGCACAACATATGTAGATAAATGGCTGAGACGCAATATGAATATTAATTCCAGCTTTATCAGTACCGTACAGATGGAAATGATGTAAGGCATGATGAATTGTTGTAATTGGACTGTCGGCCGCCGCTGGTCGGTTACTGTTGACCCAAAATCTTGACGTGTTTAATAATAAATTAATCTTGTTGAAGCCTCGCCGGTCTAGTGGTAAGCGAGGTAATTCAAATTGTAAGGTCCCAGATTTTATTCCCGTCTAAAAAGCTATCATTGAAGTTTTTGTACCAGCAAAATTTCTCATTTGCCGCTAAAAAGTACATCTGTACCTCGGAAAATTCGTGCTGCGCCTGATTTCTCAGCGGACATGCTGAATTGCAATGGACTAAAAATCGAAAAATCCATCTTTTTTCTCTAGTTTCACACTAAAAAGAGAAGGCGAAGAAGGAATTAACTAATGTCACCGATTTACTTCAATAATGGGTATAATGGTCCTCTAAAAATATGGTCTTAGTAAATGACCGTAATAGGAATTTAAAATGTGGTCGTAAGCGACATTATACCATAGAAAAATTTTTAACTATGTAAACCTCTAAATGATAAAATTTGTGCCATAAAAACATGAAATACTTCAACAAAAGCAAAAATTATTTTTCCTAACTTGCAATCATTTCAGTTTCGATATCCTTGTGCATTGAACAGGGCATTTCATAACGAAACATTTCGAATATCAGCCTTGCAAAAACATTACATAAAAACCTGACTTCGCACCAGCTCAATTTGGTTTAGCAATATAGAAAACTTTTCAATATTTGACCGTTTAAAATAAATTAGGAAACAAAAAATTCGTTATCGTTCTGTTTATTTTTACTATTACCTATATGTATGTTGCTGCCAACGTTTATATTATTCCTAGACAATTTTTAAAAAGAGGTATTCGCTGTTTTTTTCTTTTCATTTACTTTACTATTTTTATAGATCAAAATTGAGCTATTGAATACTGAAATTTAAGAACTCGTATTGCCAGAAGTAGATGAATTATAATAATACGCGCATACTAGCGTTTAGCTTAGATTTATTTTTACAAACGTAACTTTCTCAATATCAAAAGTTACATCGTCACAGCTACAATAGTAAACTTTCTAAATCTTGCATTAGTTTCTACACTATGAGCATGTAAAAATAACAATAATTTGAAGCATTGAAAACCGAAGGCGACAAAAAACACAGTCATATTTTGCAAGTGCAATGACGATATGTTAAATTGATGATGATAATCATTATCAATAAAAATATCATTTGATGAGAATGAACTAAAATAAGCTACACATTAAATTTAATGTGAAATCAAATTTAATTTAATGTGTAGCTTACATTAAATTTATTCATGAATATAATTTGAATGTTGATATTCATTATTAACTAGCAGCGCCATGCGGTTTTGCGTAACCTACATTCACACTGCGCTCCTATTTATCATAACGTGTTATTATAAATCTAACCTTTTTTCAGTTTTTGAAGTTGAACTCCTTCGAATAGTTTCGACCGATTATATCATGAAATATTCTGTGCGTATTTGGTATTTGGTAGGTAAAAAAAGTAAATTTCAACTCCTATATTTTCATTGCTCGTATATTTATGTTATTCTAGATTGTAATAATACCTGTGCCCCCTCGACGGATCTCCACCTTGTCGTGGTGAGGGGACTTAGTAGCCGTGGCTTGGACAACCACGGTGAACCAAGAGGGATCCCGGGTGGGGACGCGTCGAGTGGGCTTCGCTAGGCCCGTTCTGGATGCGTCCATTGGACGCATGCCGTCCATGGAGGTGGGGTCGCGGGAGGAGAGGTGTCTCGGTGTGTCGTTGCCGTGCACCCTATCTCCCGCGACCGAACGGGGGCGCACCGTCAGATGCGTTGGCGGTGGGGCCACAGAGGAAGAGGAGATGCGGTGTGTCGTTGCAGTCCTCCCTGTCCTCTGCGGCCGTTTGATGCGCGGATGGGACCAGTCAGTGTCGGAAGTCCTCCACCCGTGCCTCTGAATCAGCAGATGGCGGCGTGGATTCGGATGACCGGCATGGTGTCCTCCGTTGGAGCATTGGGACCAGGGGTTAGGATGGGAACCTGACCTCATTGCACGGTGGAGTAAGGGACTGTTCAAAGGCAGTCGGACAGTCTCTAAGGAGAAAGAGTCTGGCCTTCTCACCGAGGCCAGCCTGTCGCTGGAGGCGCCCTGTTGCTTTTAGATCCGGGGCCCTCCA
>LUGF01038931.1:140150-153045 GCA_001625245.1 Calycopis cecrops | reverse complement strand
ACGTGCCTAAAATATGTAATGGCTGCCTTGATTACATTACACCCTAGCGGTTACCCGTGGGTTTACTCGGCTTAATTTTTGGTTGAGTAATATTTTATACGTTGCTTCGCATGAATTCATTTAGGACTCTGAAAATTTATTAAAATGCCAAAGTCAAGTCTTGACTTTTTGTATTTTAATTTAGTTATACGAAAATTAAAATAAAATTTACTAAAACAAAAAGATACAAATACTAAGTACACTGAACTATTTACTGTATTACTTTACTTTATTTTCTTTGATATGATTTAGTGTCCTTAATTCAGTTTTTAAAGGAAGACTAAATTAGTAGAAACACAAAAGCCTATTATGGATACCTTACAAAATCATTAAAATTCATACTCTATTATTCTTTGTTGACATAGAGATAAAAGAGTAATCCATTTGGTGATTCTCGACAGCCCATAAACATCTGCGCGGATAATAGTTATGCAGAAGTGATGTCTTCTTTTTCTTCATACCAAATGAGCATGGCCATGGTTATTAAAGCACTAAGCAATATCACGAGAGCGAGAAGTATCTGCCCGTTCGTGTCAGTACCGAATCGGCTAAGCAGTATCATGAGAGCGTTGTCACTTGTGTCACTACCGAATCGGCTGCAATGTGGCATTGTCTTTTACTGGTACACTGTACGCTGGTACACTGTACGCTGGTACACTGTACGCTGGTACACTGTACGCTGGTACACTGTACGCTGGTACACTGTACGCTGGTACACTGTACGCTGGTACACTGTACGCTGGTACACTATACACTTATACACTTTATTTGCCTCTTATGAACATAACCAACATGATATAGGTATAGGTACCTTACGCGTAAATGAACACCCTTTTTAATAACTATCTTTTTTACTCAAAAGATTCAACAGTAAAACATTTTCACATTTCACGCTCGGGTTTCTTCAAACGCCAGCCTTTTGGCAGATAAAACACGACTAGGTGTGTCGCATTTTGACGTTTTCATTTTCCACATGCACCGGCCCATGACGGATCGCATCTGCGTCACGCCGAGTTTCGGTAAATGACGTTTCATATATCAGCGCTTTGAATTCCGAAACACCTTTGACGGGGAACGTACATTCGTTGTTGAAAATAATTGAACGGTGCATTTACGAAGATTTTCCGGTTCAGAATCGAATTTTAAAATAAATCTCTGTTATTCGTGTTGTTTTTATACAAGATTCGACATACGTCGAGCTGTTATATGCAATGTCAGCTAAAAATCGTAAATAATCGTTTTATGTTATGACGGTTTATTTTTTATAGGTATAATACATTGAACTACAAGTCATTAGAATTGTAATTTGTATGTATGTTTGTTTTTTTTTTAATGTTTGACGGCATCAAGGGAAATGAACTTTTACCTTATATACCAATATACCTTTATCTTCGAAGATTCATCGTCATGGACATAGTGGGTGTATACCCATAGGGATCAGTTCAGTAATATCCACGTCTATTCAGAAAAAAAGATGAGGTGTGGCTGTCTGTTGAAAGTGAATACAAATTTACACCCTGGAAGAACCATTACTTGTTGTTGTTGTATGAAAGCAATTTTAAGGATTTTTAAAAGAATTCACATTAAAAAGTTTAAGCTAGATTATACACGTATCTAATTTAAAAATTAAACATAATCTGCATATTTGATATTAAGAATTTAAAAGATGCTCTAAAGAACAATTTAGTAGTCCAAGATATTTAATGTAACTTGTATTTAATATAATTTATATTACTTTTTATAGATAGATATTTGTATAATTATATACAATCACTGAATAACATTGCTATCGAGATTTGTATAAAATATCATTTATAGTGAGTTCGTTTAGTGAGAGTTGCTTTACGTTACACACAAGTATTATGTTTGTATCTGGTTGTATCGCTCCTTGTTTGTTGACTTCGTCAAGTAAGCCCCGGACTTATTTTCCGCCTGTTCAAAGTTAAGCTAATGTCAATAAAATTACTCTAATCATATCAATAGTGTAGCAATTCTATATTCACTCGATGGGATTTATGTAACAAAAAGCTGTAGAATACAATCAATCGTCACTAGAGAATAAATCGTGGATAAGGAATATACGAAAATTCGAGCAAATGTTTTTGTTCCAGTCACCTATTGTATGGTTTTCTTTGAACCATACACATTTCGAATCATAGGCTGAGCGATTTCAGACATATTTTCCAAGTATGGTATGAATAAAATAATTATTATTAATCTTCTGGTGCTCTTAGAGCGCTTTCACACTAGCGTCTGTTCAGCGTAGGCGTTCGATGAACGTATGCGCAGCGCAGACGCTGCGACAACGCGACACGTGTGTCGCGTTGTCGCGTGTTTTTTTTGTTTTTGTTTTAATTGTGTGACGCCTGCGCCGCGCTAACGCAGCGTACAATTAACTGTAGAGGAAAAGTTGCGACAACGCGACGCGCGCGTCACTTTGTCGCAGTGTAGTATTGTAGCATACGTTTATCGAATACCTACGCTAAACTAACGCTAGTGTGAAAGCGCTCTAAGAATTAGTGACATATTGACCACTGTCAGCATGGTTTTGTCGTGACCATGTCGGCTTCATGATAATATAAACGTTGTCAGTAGATACGGTAAATTAATTATTAATGTAAAATAATCGACCGCATAATTTTACTTTATGAATCCCATAGAAAAAAATGTTGACAATACATAATTTAAAATACAATGCAAAAAGTAACTCTCTCTTTATTGATACTGGTTAAAAATTTACAAAATAATTGACTTTGATGCATTTCCACGGATCACTTGCTATGCTATCATATTCACTCAGCTCTTACTTTCGTTTCTAGATAAATGTAGACTTTTATAAATGGTGAAAAATTTTATAATTAAACATTTAAATTTTGGTACAGATATGTTACTAATTTACATTTTAATCTGTAAAAGTACGATCTCAAAGAAAAAGATTGCCGATCTTGATCGGTGCAATATTATCAGCCCATAAATAATTACACTTTTAGAACTTACACAATCAATACATATACTTATAATTAAAATATTTTAATTTTAAGTGAATGTAATATATTATTACATAAAAAAAATACACGATCTGCATTAAGGTGGTCATCATTGTCATAAATACACGTCAAACGTTGCTAAAACACCTAAGTCATGAAACATTTATGGACAATATAGAAATGAAAATAAAAGAATAAACGAACAAACGCGTCGTACAAGGATTAAGCCACGCGCTTATCACCATGACAATATTACGCAAGAATAGAAGTGGACAAATATACGCAGGTGAGAACTTGACACGTTTTCAGAATACTCGTAAAAATGGTAGGGATTATCCGCGACGAATACAAGGGGAGTTGAGTAGGACGTTATTATTCGAAGAGATTATGTTCGGCCAGTAATTCGTCACCGCCTGAGCCCCGAATACAATGCGACGAGTAACATCCACTATACGACCGTTTGGAACAGGAAAAATATACTAAAACACTTTTATTTGTACGGTACATTTATTTAATTGTTTACCTGACAAACAAATCACGGCTTTTCGAGGGCGCTTTACTATTGTTGGGGAGTTTATATGGTTCTTTTTGACATTTAAATAGATACTTCTTTCTTTTAGGGTTCCGAATCTCTATAAGGATTTTGTTACTTTGTTGTTCATCTGTCAGTACGTTGGACCATTAATTCATTTTATTGTAAACGTTTGGAAGCCTTAAGCTGAAACTGATTACGTATTATGGTTTATGAATTCTTGATGCTCAGAAAAAATGTACTTTTAAAAGTATAAAATATCAGAATCAACCGTTAATTCGCGGTCACTACAACTGGCAAGAAGGAAGAAGTAACAATACAAATAAAAGACCCCATATGAAAATTTGTAAATTATAATTAATTTTTACAATAAATACTTAATTAACATAAAATTTTCATATTCGCGCAGACGCCCGCAAATATAAGTCTGTATATAAGTTAATAATTATTTTGAGATTTCCGTTTTATGACACGCTAGCTTCCGCCCGCGGCTTCGCCCGCGTGGATTTCGGACTTCAAAAATCCCTATAAATTTTATTATGTTATTCTGATATGAAAGCTATATTACTGTAAAGTTTCATGAAAATCCGTTCAGTAGTTTTTGTGTGAAAGAGTAACAAACACGAGATTTTGTAGATTATTTTCTGGTTTTATTGCGATAAAATATTAATTAAAAGTTATTAGCGAAATCATACCTTTGCTCGACGTTTCTGCCTAGTTACACTAAGTTTGTCAGAAACCGTTGTCACTAGCCGACTGACGTGAAGTGATGACAGCAGATGCAACTCGAAACTGATACGATACTACAAATAAGAAGTAGGCGCATCTACCCTCACTTCTTCCGATTCCTGTTTATCGATCGAAACAGCGCGGCACATACAAAGTTACGGTGCGTCAAGATTGAGCCGACGGTAAATCCAGAGCAGACGATAAAATTGTTTATCACTGAATTCACTGAAGCAGATAATTTAAAACCATCCTCCCGATTGAAACTTCTGTGCTTTTTTATTTCGATTGCTCCCCGGACCGTTCATAGATAGTACTAACGGTCGGTGAAGAGGATTTTGGATTTGTGGACCTATGTGCAGTGGTCGGTACCTGCATTTAGAAGATGTTTAGCTATTATGCTAATTTGTTTAGCAGTTTTTAACTCTTATATTCCTCAAAAATATAGAGCAAAGGTTTTTATACTAATATCTATATTATCTCTATATCTATATCATAAACATTTTTTCATGTTAAAACCCGAATATTGGCTACAAAAATACAAGTTGTAGTTGTATAAAGCTTTTACAAGTTGGAATTCTTCCTCCGTACCTCCTGTTATTGCGGAACCCTCGGAACCCTTGTACAAGTTCAAATCGCAATTTACCTGTTTTTATGTAAGAGTGTAATTATTCCAGTTAAGTATTCAAATCACGTGGTAAAACATAAAAATTTTAATAAATATCAAGTAAAAAAAGTAAACAAGTAAAAACACCTGAATAAATATTATAATAATATACGAGTATAAGTCTGTTTTTGCTGCACGGCTACAAATTGCATTTATTAGGAGGAGCTACACAAATTTATGTTAAAATGAGTGGAGTCAACACTGCAAAATATACCTTGTATGTTCGTATTAGAGTTTAATTTCAAAGCCACTTTCGTTTGCTACCTCAAAGTGAAATATCCGCTGTAATGCAATAAGTTAGTCAGAAACAACTCGTTAGATGAAAAAGTTTCAAGAAACTTTATTTTCTCGTCTAACCTATTGGTCACGATTTAATGTAAACTTGTTTATACTTAAGATACGTATGGCTTTTGCATATCTAGAGATAAGTAGGGAAATATTAGGTACATTAAAATAGGCAAATGCTAAAAATCTTTTAGAAGGCTGCTGCTGCTGTATTACAAATGAAAAAGATATGAGTTTTATTTTACTATTACCTGCACTCTGTACACTCTGCCTACCTCGTGAGGTAACTGGCGTGAAGTGTTGTTGTTACTAGCTGCTCCTCGCAGTTTCACCCGCGTGAAATGTATCCCAAGGGAACCATTGTATAGCCTACAACCTGAGCTGTGATTTACGCGATTCCGGCGTAAGCTAATCTAAGCTCTATCGTATTTGGTACTGTAAATCTGCAGTCAAATTGATTAAGTCGTTTCTAAGACTAACGTGCAAAAACATACAGACATTTAGACAGAGATAAGATGAAAAACATTGTTTTATATTTTATATAAATTATGAGTTTTTAATACAAGCTTTATAAAAACAAGAGACATTAAATGAATCCACATATTATTTAGTTTATAATTTAGGTATGACGTCATTTGACTAAGGTTCATTACACCTTGCTATGTTGCCGCTCCGCGTCCTACGTAAAAGTATCCTTCCATCAGATCTGATCTTTTGATCCTCTCCGCGTCTGGTGGAAGGACGCTCTTTTGCCAAACGTGGAGCGTCTAACGATCACGAGTCACCGATTTGTTATGCAGGTCATGTAATAGGTCAGTCCAAAGGTTGTTTACATTTTTCCACATTTATTAAACTATTTCACTTCTTTGAAAAAGTATTTACGTATACTTCTCGTAAACTTTTTTGAATAGTTTCTGATCAATAGTTTTTAAAAGTTTATTAGTAGTCACTTTTAGTATACGTGGTTTTATTCAGTGGTTCTCGCTTTTATCAACGTTGCATATTTCGTTATAGTTTTTTATTATATAATCTTACATCTTAATTGCTTATTAAAAAATATATATTACAATCTTAATTGTAAAAGACTCTTCCGTATAGGTGGCGAGAAGTGATATTCAATTTACATGCTCGGAATAATTTACTTCCAGTAAAGCTATTTACGCTTGCATGCTAATTGCGTCACAGGTTGAGACAGGTTTACTATTTTTTTAATTTATAGGCTAAATATTTATAAGTGAAATAAAAATTTGCAAGTAAAAATTCTGCTTGAAAAATTATCGAGGATGGTATCGAACCAGAACCAATCGGCCATATCTGGAGTATATACGAGACGTACACGTTCGCTGGCCTTTCAAAATATATTATAACGACAATTAAAATCAATGTTTAATTCACCTTATATTACAAGTTATGCAATAATTGACTCGATAATGAAACCGTGCGATGTATAATATGCCATTAGTTTGTCCATAAATCTGTATTTCACAATTTCATCCAGATTCAAGTCTCTCGTGGCTGCCTGGTCCCAGACGATTTGCATAAAGCCCCGCGGACAGCGTTTTGGCGTCGGTTAAGCTGGTTCCTCATTAACATAACTGCTCAATTATTTTGTGCGGAATAGTCGCTTACAGACAAATTTTAGTCAGGTTAGGAGTGCGTTCTACAATTGACTACGAATTCTGTGGCAACGTTTCACATTTGAATTTCGGATAAACTTTTTTATACGTATAAGTATCTTCTTATATCTTAATTAACCGTTCTTTAGTGATCATTTGGAAATATAGCACTGTTCCATAAATGTACCACTGCAAATGCAATTGAAATAATCGGGCGGAACATTCAGAAAAATCATTGTTCCTTTTAAGCATTTCAAGTACTTTCCAATATATGAATATTACGGCCTGAGTTTATTTGGATTTCTCTACAATTTGTATCGGTCGATATATCTACGGGTGATAGACATCTCTATGACTACTAAGAAGCTCCCTACTATTGTTTAAGCCTTGTCGATGGGGCTCAGAGGATTAAAGATAAATGAACTGACGGGGTTCTTCACTTTGTTTATCTTTTATAAGAACAGTTATTCTCCGTTAGACTTATGGAAAACCTATTATATGTCTACTATAACAAATAATCTTTGCTATTTTTATATTAGTATAGATAATATATAGCATAACAATGACTTGCAATGTTCTTGAAAAACAAAATTATCTGCAGATTAATCAATATATTATAATTCATCAAATACCTATATCTACGTGATATGTTCTGGAAATGTTATGAAGATATCGCTTTATATAACCGTCTCTATGTGCTACGTTTACGGCACTTGAAATTACTCGTAGAGTTCAAGTGCAGTATTGCCTTTCTTAACACAAGCACTTTACGAGTATTGTAGTAAACGTAACTAGGTTTCCAATTAACTTTGTAGAGTGGTGTCTACGAAGCGCCTTTGAAATTTGATGGCAAGCTACCTTGCATAAATTGAGATATTGTTCCCAAAACGTGTTTGCTAAGAAAACACCTACTTCGCACACAATAACAGTTTATGTCGGGGAGGCAATTTTCATAATGCTCGCTCTCGACCGCGAGTTTCATGTTACAGTCTTACGGGCAATTTTTGCGGGTGAATTTAAATTCGCGCACTTGAAACTTAATAGGAAACGACATACTTGAAATCTATTTTATTAGCTTTGTAAAATTTCATATAAAATTTATATTTCTACCGAAATTTTAATAGAAATATTTTGATAACAATTTTACATTACATTTAAACTTTACGTTTAGGCGAGTGTGTAATATAATTGAACTTATTCTATGGATTGAGTCATTCATTTCTTCTTTTTATATGTTATATACCTACACCACACCACATATTAAATCTATTTAAAAATGAGTTCCGTAGTTTTAATTCATTAAAATGTCATATTATTAGTATTTAGTATAAAAAAATATATTTCATATCGGTCAAATTTCACATGCTTATGTAGTGTCTAGTGATACCGCATATTCAGTATATTAGCAATATTTTACAATACCGTGTGGGGTCACAATACAGATTATACAACTACACACCCTCTTGTAGTTAATCGAAAGCTTAATTTAATCATTCGATAGGTAATCAAATAAAACCCTTTTTACATCAGAAAAATCAACAACATAAGCAAAAAGAAATGTAATTATTTATCATTTTTATAAATATACAAAAGACTTATTGCTTCACAGCAATTTCGTCCAAGCGTCCCTGCTTCTATATAATTGATACTTTCAGTAATACAACAAATAAAAAGATGCATGTAGGTACAGGGTACAGATTAAATTATAGTAGATATAGTTATAAAATTAGCTCACAAATTAAAAGTTGGATGAATACCGTATTACAATAAATATGAACCTTCAACAAGTCAATGAACTAATAATAATAATAATAATAATAATAATAGAAGTTTATTTAGGTTTTCAATAATTACACTGTTATACATTAATAAATTAACACATTTAAAACTATGAACAAAAAAGAAGAACAATACATGCATAAAATAACAACACTAAAACTAAAAAATAAAAAATTAAATTAAACAATAATATTAAAACAGGCAAAAAAAGAAAAAAAACAGAATGAATGCACAACAGTGTAACTAGGTAATCCTTAAAATGGTTACCACTCAGTTAATGGTTGTGGTACTCAGCTGGGAATACCACAACCCTGATATTATGTGGTACCACGTGAGGTGGCCACACAAGAAATATTATTACTTAAATATATATATAAATATATACAATCATATTTTTAGATTTAGATGTACGGAGATTATACAGGACAAGATAATAATTGATGAGTATTTATTATTATTGCCTAACTACATATTTTATCGTCCGCAAAGCAATTTTTGTTGATATCAGGCTCCTGATTTTGCATTTATACAGTAATGGAGTAACCGAGTATGTGGCTCATGTGATGCAACCTCAGGGAAATCAAGCGATGCTCCCATTTTTCACTTCGAGATTCAGAATTGAGAAAAAACCAAGACACGCCGCGATACAAGCAATATTTATTTTGAAGAGGATACGAGGTAAAATCGTAATACATTTTTTATTATAATTTACATATTATAATAATTATATATACCCTATAAAATCTCGGCCAATCTTGAAACCATTAGTTAAGTTTTAATGTAATTTCGTAATTACACATACATAACATTATCAACCAAAAAGAATATAGTATATTCTATCAATTATCACAATATTCTTGATCTGATACAAAGACTTGTATATTACAATATTATTTAACAACATTTTCTGATTGAATAATGTTTATATCAGTTCATAAGTCTCGCGTGAGCGTCTCGATTCATATATAAAACGACGCTTGCTTGAACATCGCAAAATTACCGAAACAAAACACTTCATTAGTAACACTACAGAGAAAAAATGAAATTGCGAAACCCGCCGTTTGTAAGGCCGGAGTTTGTGTTGGTTTTTTTCATTCATATGTATATGTATAATTATTATAAAAATAATAATTATAATTCACTATTTTTTGTATTTCGTCACTGCGCGTAAAAAAATAGCTAAGTGTTTTTTGGTCGTCTTCAGTTTTCAATGCCAATATTTTTTTTTATGATACAAAGGGGCAAACGAGCAGTCGAAGCCATTTACATGACTACCGACGCCCATAGACATCGGCATAGAGGCTATACAGATGCGCTGCCCCCCATTCTCCTTCCACCTCCATGGGTCACCGGCTACTTACACACCGCACGAAACGCGACAGCACAGCTGTCATTTTACGGTGGTCTCGTGTATGCGAGAGGCACCTCCCCGGTCGTGCCGGCCCAATGCGGCTGCATGCAAGCATGCAGTGTGGCACTACCTCGTAATAAATTATTGTTATATCCATATAATGCAAGATTTAGAGAGTTAAAAACTGTAGTTCTTGGACAATGTGACTTTTGACATAATCTCCATAAAAAAAATAAAGTTATTTGCTCTGAACGTAAGGTGTGTAAAAACAGATAGCTACTTTTACACGCGCAACGAGGATTTGTTGTAATCAACAATAAATTCTGTTATAGTTACAGACAATAATCACATCGTAGGATTACATATGTACGTGTAAGCCTAAATATTACAAGTATGCCGATAGTCAACCCCGTGTTCATTGTAGAATTTTTGAGGTAAAACTTTCCGAAACATTTTTAACATTTCTCATGTATACATTATGAACTTTAACGATGTCATCCCCTACTAGCTTTCCCTTTTCACAAGTTGAGTAGTGAATAATGCAATTAAGGAATATGAAAAGGCCCGGCACGGGCGTTGGTGAAATAACTAAAAATAAAAAACAACAAGTGAGCGAAATTGTCATGTTACGTAAAATACTAACAATTTTTTATTTATAGTAGAGATACAAAGAAAATCACTTGATATCGTAAGAAACGTTTCCGTTGAGGGTCGACAACTATTACTTTTGATCGATATGTACGATATTCATTTATTTTTGTATAAAAATATATGTTTTCGCTAGTCCCTTTAATAAATATTTTATCCTGCTGAAACCCGTAAAGTCTCAAACAAATATAGAACAATATTTATGATATATATTTTGTATATTACAATTGACTTTATACTTCAGGAAATGGGAAGGAGAAAAAGAAAAAGTAAGCACATTTTAGGGGTAACTTTCAAGTTTTATACAGCGATGTAATTTAAACAAACACAATAATTCTCTCGGAATGGTATTAAAGTAGCATTAAAGTGTAATTCGTTGCAACGCATCGTGTCCACATTTACATAAAGCTTCCTGCTGGCAGACCTCCCGCGAGATTACCATAAGCGCTTAATTATTTTGTTTATCTGACCACTAAACTGCTTGACTTCGCTATACCGAGCCAGAACAACTGTTCCGTGAATAAAACTCAGTAAATAGCTGGCTAATTAGCATTAAATAAAGCGTCAGAAATGTACGTGTCATATTCGTTATTATGTTTTCTTTTTCTTGTTTTTGAGGGAAATGCATTTGCGCCATTCTGCACTGGGTATTTCCAACGCAGGAACGGCAGTCCAGGACATTTTTTTATAGGTTACCCTTGTACTCTTGCAGAAAATGAAATCGCGTTGGAAAGTGACCCCACGGCTCGCTATGTGGTATCTACCACCAGCGCAGTCAGTCGACCGATGAAAGACGGTCAAACCGTTCCGAGGTGCGTAGAAGTGAAATTTTAGACGGAGCAACGACCTCATGTCAAGTTCTGCCCCACTGTTGATCCCTAACTCGCCAAGATTTGGGGAAATACCTCAACAGAAACCATAGGAGCAGGCGATGCTAAGAATCCCTGGCCTGGTAGCACACAACCGTCGCAAGCTCGTCAGTAAAAAAATCGCTCAATCATAATAGAATCAAAATCAAATCAAAATCGAAAAATTAAAATGTTTTCATTCAAAATAGAATTAAAAAAAATCTTTTTTAACGTCAAAAATTACATCTTCCACCGATGCCAGCCAGCCCTGAGAAGAACCGGCCTGAAATGTAGCCTATGTTACTTCTTGATAATGTAGCTTTCGGATAGTGAACCTATTCCGTATCTATTACATACCTATTCTACCTATTCCATACAAACAAACCAAAAAAATCCCTCTTTATTGTATAGTTACACGAGTATAAAATTAAAATATCATAACATTATTAAATTAGCCAAGGCCTTCTCGTACATACAACAATTACACGACTAATTAAGTAACCTTTATTTAAAAATGAAATTAATTTGTTTTTCGTTACTCCTCGTGTTGCAGGCACAAAGAGACGTGATGTGGGTCTCTTTACGTCTAACACAAAGGGTATACGTATGTACAAATTACTGGAGAGGTCTAATTAGGAACCTAAAGGCACGCTCGTTACAGAATTAGTTTCCAAAATATAACATTAAGAGTTTTCTTTGTTCTACAACATTCAATCCCACAACTTTGTTATTTGAATTAGATTTTGTGTTGGCTTTATTTTGTGTCGTGTTAATTAATTTTAACTTGTATTTTTTATTAAAATAAAACAAAAGGGTTTGCTAAAGTTGTCTCCTCTCTTTTTGTGTGGGCGGAGCCGTATTAAAATAAAAGCAACGCCATTTTTTAGGTCGTCTATCAGCAATAAACTAATGTTTATAGCCTTAGGTAAAGGTTTGTGCTATGGGCGTTTTAACGTAAAGATAAACATAATTTTAAAAGTGCTTGTAGATTCCCCTTTTTTATGCAAAATAGAGTGTAAAAGAGAAGTAGAGGTATTTTGATGACAACCAACGCCATAGAGATCGACATAGAGGTTATACAGATGCCTTGCCCTCCTTTCTACCCCCACAACACCAGTAAGCGACAGCTACCTCCCCATTCATACCTGCTCGATTCGGCTACGTTGCAGTGCGGCGCTGCCTGATACAAATGCTCTGCATTTCATGGCACTGGAGGAGGAAGAGGAGCGGCGCATCTGTATGGCCTCTATGCTCTACGTCTACGAGCATCGGTAGTCATGAAAATGGCTGCGAATACTAAAAAAACTTGTAAAACGTGTACGTAATACAACAAAGTGCATGAGATATATGAAAATGACGAATCACAAGAGAAACAGAGTAATAAAATGCATATTATGATTTTTATACCGTGTTTAAA
>LUGF01038931.1:121828-134178 GCA_001625245.1 Calycopis cecrops | reverse complement strand
CGAGAAGATACTAGAGTTCTTCGATAAAATACAAGAGTTTGTGTGTAATGTATATGGTTTGAAACGATTGAAAAGTATAAATGAGGCAAGAGTAGCATTGTTTCAAAAAACATACAAATTTCTGGACGAATTTCTGGAACGGCTATATTATATATATATATATATATTACTGGAGGAAAAAATCTAATGAATATCTTTTCGAAAAAACTGTTTTTGCAGCAAAGAAACAAAGACAGCAGTGCTGGTGTTTCGTGCGGTCTGTGATTTTCCGATGGCCCTTTGGTGAGGAGTAGGAACGGCTATATTTTTTTATTTCCTATATTTTTTGCGTAATATTATCCGTAGGCATCAAAAGGCTCCGCCTATATGTGTGCCCCCGAAAGGTATAAAACAAAAAATAAGTAACCGTAATCATGAATATAAAGAAAATAAAATGTTGGCGTGGCGTGCATAAATGACTTGAATTTTTCATCCCATCTTAGCTTAAATCTTTAACCTTTTAGATGAAATATCATAAGGATTCTTTTCTTACATTATTACAGTGGCCTGAATATTATGTAAAGTGCCACGGCGCGCGGCGACGAGCTCAACCCATAGCTCGAGTTCCCTTTCCCATTCACATGCAAATAAGGACAGGAACCTTTTTATGGTTACCTCACATTGATATGACAGCACAACTAGATATTGCCTTAATAAAAAACGTGTACAAAACCAACATTGGCAGCTCAAAAATGTATCAGTATTTTAGTAAAAATTAAAAGATGTGATAAACTCATTCTTGTAGAATTAAAATTATATAAAAAATGTTCAATTGCTCTTTATACGCTGTCCCGTGAACTAAAATTGATGCGTGTGGCCGTAAATTTATTGGTCTCCGTTGACCATAGTTGCTGAAATCAACATTTTACAGCACCGTATCAAAGCACCTTTAGAGTTCCACACCAGATTTTCCAGATCTTTATTTTTTTTATCTTTTAACAGTGAGAATCTTATATTTATATTTCGTATAATTTAGCTGGTCTATTATGGTTCTGCAACAGTTATTTCGATTTCTGAAATCAATTTCAGATAGCTCAAATTTTGATCAAATATTAATAAATAAGTAAATTTTCATCTGAATCCGTCCAGTAATTCCGGAGGTTATCGTATATAAAGAAACAAACAGATACATAGATAAACGTTTTTTCTCAATTATCTGTTTCGAAAGATACTTGGAGGCTTAGTTCAAACAGGAAGGCATATTAGAAGTAAAGGAAGGCTTTGACACAAGACACGTACTGTTCAACCGAAAATGTAGATTGCATGTGGAACAACTACAACGTTCTCGTTAAAAAACAAACTTATCTGCAAGTTATGAGAAACTGTGTGTAATGTGGCGTAATATGCATTTATCTAAACGAACAATTATACACTCCAGTAGAGAGAATTAATACGCTGAGTTGATTTCATTGGATAATTGAGAGCTTATTAAAAGTTATGAATATTTCCAACAATCCCGACTCGCCGAACTTTACGGTATCTGTAATTTTATAATAGACCCAAAGGTAGAGTTTCCGTTATTATAGTTTTAGTCTCTTTGTTCTCCATCATTATGAACTAGCGATGGGCGATTGTTGCGAAAAAAACAATCGACTAAATCGAAAATAAAAGCTATTGCGCATTAGATCGTAGATTTCAGTTGCTCGACGCGATTTTTAGATTATTCGAATAACAATCGAAGTATTACTAACTAAGCTCATGACTCACGTGGTCCGCGGGCCGCACGTCCATTGTTGAGTCGATTTAGTAGTTCCTCCGTCCTCGCAGCGATTATTCGAATAATAATCGAAGTACTGCTAACTAAGCGCATGATCCATGCGGTCCGTGGGCTCAATGTTCAACAGTTCAATGTCTATTGATGCGTCGATTTAGTAGTTCTTCCGTCCTCGTCGCCAACATTTTTTTTGTCTAAAAAATTAATGATTTCCCTAAGATACATTTTACGAGGATAGATCCGCAGGGTACAACTAATTATTATTATTAACTAATTATCGCCCATAGATCGAAATCGGATCAGTCCAAGTGAAACTTTTTTATAATTAAAAATTAAATATCATATAAAATGTTATGTCATTGAAATAATAATTTGTGTAGAACTTTCAACACTTGTAAACTTACTTGCAAAAGACACTTCATCAATAATGATATGTAGATATGTATCAATGTTTTGTGTCAAATACGTGGTAGTGTGTGTAATATTTTATTTATTGACTTACGTACTTTATAATCATTATTATTATCGAAAAATATTAGCGTTCTGCACTTCTCCTGTATATAAACTCTAATTGTGCCAAATTCTATACTCCTCCGTCCTCGCAATTTTCATAAAAAGGGGTCCAAAGGTTTTGCTTCACGTATTAATATATAGATAACAGTATGTACCGGAGCAGTTTCGCCTATCAAAGTTAACTATCACAAAGACCTCTTATCCCAGATTTTACTTACTTAGGGGAACTCGCTTTTATGTACTATCATGACAAAGGGTTGTTAAATCTCACTTGAACCGCTTCATTTGAGTTAAATCGGACTAACATGAGCGGGATTTTCATTATCACAACAAAAGAGGCATAAAAAGAGACAACTAGGTACTCGAGTGAAACCACGAACCTCTCTGTTATAGTGTATAATCTATGCACGAACCGCTGCAACTAGATTCTAAATAAATGAATATTTAAGTATTCGGTCACCAGCTCATATATTATGTGTGTCTCGTCTAATATATCCATGTCACGTGGAATAAATGGGTATAAGTAGGATAATATGGGCAGATCGTATCGCCTTATCACAGTTTTGTCGAACTTTTCCGTCGGTGTCACGTTTCGCTAAGTAGGCCTCATATGTTCGCCTCGGACTATTTCGCAATTTTATTAAACTTTCACACTACTTCCTTATTTGACCTCCGCTTATATCCAAAAAATGTACCTAAATATCTATTTACCTTCACTCCTAACTTGATTATAGAACTATATATGTGTTTTTGGAGCTTTTGTTTGATTACTGACGTCCATATATGTTCGCTATTCATTATTAATGGAGGTGAATAGACATTTAACCCATCATGCTTGTCTAATGCGGGTTGGTGAGTGCTAGGCCTGAAGCTGGCTTAGCTAGCTCTCTAGCTCGAAGATCGAGGCCAGTGGCGTGCTATGGGAGAGGCCGCCGTCCAACAGTGGACCGCAATAGGCTGATGATGATGATAATGATATATATCCACATAGAGATTATGCTGACGCTATGCTCACCTTCCGCCTTACCCTCTAATCAGTCACCGCGCTAAACGCGTCAACAGCTGTCGCAGCGGTATCGTATGAACGAAAAGTACCTCTTCGATAGAAAGCCCAATTCAATTGAATTTCTTGTCTTCACTACCTTTTATTGATCCATTTATGCGGCGGCGGTTGATAAAAAATAAGTCAAAACTACATTAAGTATAATTCTATAATAAAATGAGAAGGTGATATGGGTAATTAAGACAGCTTTTGATAAGACCGATTACTATAAAAATGTACTTTTATTTATCTTTATCTTTATATATATATACATGTGTATGTCTCTGAACGGCTGGACAAGTTTTGGCGAATTTTTTTTTGTGTGTTGAAGGGGGTTTGAGAATGGTTTAGATACATAAATCAGCCCAGCAGATGGCGCTGCAGTCTTATCACGAATTTACAATATTGTAGGGTAATGCAGCGGATTGACGATTCGGCCACATAACATTACACGTTACCATGACAACATATTTTACAACAACGTCTGTTGAGCAGTCTTATTTAAAATCAGTAGTATTATGTACAACATATCTCAAACTCTCATTCTCTCATTGTGTGATGGAATTATTTATAAAGGTTCATTTTATTTCAAAATCAATATCGACAATTCTGAAATGAATAATTAAAATATCAAAATATATATTATCTATACCTACGTAGTTTTAGGTAATATAGCCACCATATATTTGTAGACTCGCGACTGAACTAATGTATCCTCGTTCTTGAGAAGATTCACCGAACCAAGCTACACACGAGGTTTGTAAAGGAATATAGTGAAACGCTCCCTCTATATTCCTTTACAAACCCCCTGCGTACACTTTACATACTACTGTATGTAAAAGGAAATAACTCATTTTATACAACCTAAAGGATTATTCAAAGAAAGTTAATGTTCAAATGTATTTCTTTTGTATCATTTAGGTACACAAATGTATTTCTATTTGTCTATCTAAGAACTATAAATGAGCAACATTGCATGCATTTTTATCGAATAAGTTGTAAATTTACAGGACTGATGATAACTATTATTTCACTAATAGAAAGCGACTCTATCAGGATTGTTTTATCGTATAGGGAGCAAACAAGCAGTCGGAGCCATTTTCAGGACTACCGATGCTCATAGATATCCGCATAGAGGCTATACAGATGCGCTGCTCTCCTCTCTCCTCCCATATTTATGGGCCACCGGCTACTTACACATCGCACGAAACGCGTCACGCCTTTCACTTCACGCGGGTCTTCTGTAAACAAGAGGTTCCTCCCCGGTCATGCCGGCCCAATTCGGCTGCATGTATGCATGCAATGTAGCACTAGCTCTTACTAAAACCACATAGGACTGTAATTTATTAGTATAAAACAGGTGAAGTGCGTGTCGGGCTACCCGCGGTATAGGGTTCCGTAGAAGCGTATTACAATTTTGAGTTCACACCCAAAAAAAATCTGAAAAGGAGCTTATACAGGACCGTGGTAATTACCTCACGCTCGATTCAAGTAGGTACTCCCGTGCACGGCTTCATTGTCCCGGCAGCGCGACGCGTACCGTCGACCGTTGCTATTAAATGGGGGGTAATTGTTATAAAAGCTGCTAAAATTTATTTTTTTAACTTTACGTAGTTCGCAAATTATAATACTATAATATATATCAATAAAATAATGTTCAATAAAATTTATATGAAATTTGACTTTTTAATTTTTAGTTCCTAATCTGCTCTCATATTGTAAAACAGTTTTTTTAGAATTACATCAGAATAAATAAAAAAAGGTACTTTCAGAACTAACAGAACCGCTTGTCCTGCAGACCATATATATATATATATATGTAAACTTACTTATATTATTAAGTATAATAAAGCGGAAAAGCTATCGAAATCCTGTACTTGCATTCGCTGACGAAATAATTATTTTTTTCTGCTACCTACGTCCAACACTCGTACATTTGTCTATTTGCAGCGGAAGCAGACACTCGTTTCATTCCCCGGTAAGAAAATATAATTTTTTCTGCCTCCAAGTGATGACAACTTTCATCCCGCGGCGCTACGAAACGAAATTTTTTGGGCGATAATTCAAACCAGCTAGGTTCATTTCTAAGAAATGTCGTTTTATCTCTACGCAAAACTGATACTAAACTATTATAATAATATAATTATTGTACGAAGTTTTAATTTCATGATATTTCAGGATTCACTATGAACTAAAGATGATAAAAGAGCTTATGATGATCACAAAAGCTGTAAAAAAATGCTAAAACTATTACAAACAAATTCAATTTTGTGTGATTCAATGAAATGAACTTCAATATCCCATCGACATGAAAATGAATAAGAAAATGTTAATAAGATACGCCCCAGAAAAAGTACAACGAAATAACTCCAAAATGAATGCATGTGTTGACGTTTATGATACCACAAAGCCCGGAAAGTCATTTCGCTTATCCGCGACCGCGGCCACTTCATTTCGGTCTCTGCGTACTTGTTTTTGTGGCTTCATTTCTGGTAAAAACTTATGTAAATTTTTGAGCGGTGAGCTTAAGTTTTTTACGTGGATTTGGTGTTTGTGCATGTGTAATAATGTTGTTAAAACTTATTACGTCATGACCACAAACATATTTTTAAGGGCAAGTTTTTACAATTTTTTAATACGTAACGACTTAATTAAAGGCACAACTTTCCTTAAAACTAGTAAAATCAGATTATGATTAGTGTATAGTTTACACATCTATACAATTATTATAAATAAGTAAAGTTTACTAGTATATAGGGTAATCTTCGGAAATACTGATCTGATTGTGAAAGAATTTTTACCAAAAGATTATAGACTATTCAGTGGTGACGTATTCGCGATTCATATTTGGAAAATAAACAAAAAATTACCGTAATGTCAACGAACAGTTGTGTGTTGTTGTGGAACAATGTTCACAGGAACATTTTTGCTTTTGTTAGTTATGAATATTACCATGTTCAGTCTTCAATTTATATTACATATTTCACAGACAATTGCAGATGGTTTTATTTATTTGCGATAAATGTTTTGTACATTTTGTTAGCCACAATATGCGCTCAAATATCTGGTTCGTACATTTTGCCAATGAACTCATTCCCAGTGGATCCAATAATATTTGCTTTGTTCATATTGCAAAAAGTTTACTTTAAAGCTATCGTAGCAATGTAGCCCGGCACTGAAATGTTCTCCCAAAAATATAACATAACTTTTTTCATGCGTGACAGTACCTGCGTTTGACCGCATTCTCATCTTATGAAAACTGACAATGTAGCACCCTGACATAATAAAATGCCTTAAAAATTAAAATAAATAAGAAATGTTTACCACTCTGCATAGCAGTCGATTTGGACTGGCACGAACGGGGAGATACCTCTCACTTACGTAAGACCGGCATAAAGTGACAACTGTGCTGTCGCGTTTCATGCGGTGTGTAATTGGCCCATGGAGGTGGGAGGAGAAAGGAGGGCAGCGTATCTGTATAGCCTTTATGCGGATGTCTATGCGCGTCGGTAGTCATGAAAGTGGTTGCTCGTTTGCCCCCCTATACCATAAAAAAAAATAATAAAAAATGCTTTGCTATCACTTTTATTAACCCGCTGGCCTATTGAGAGGGAGGCAGAAGGAGAACTATGCGTCTATATAACGAAATACACTAATTATGGGCGTATAAAGATGTAAATAATAACAATAAATGATAATCATAAAAATATAGAGAGGCAAACTCTCTGTAGTAAAAAAATATATAAAGCTATGCATTTACCATTTTCACTATTAGAGATTCAACGTTGCCAGCCCTTGTCTTATCACATCGACGCCCGATGTAGGAAAAACCTTTGCATATAATATTTATAATATAATTAACATAAAGTATGTTATAATTTGTAAGTCAGTTTTTATATTTTTATATCATACATACTCTTTCGATTCTCTCTCTCTCCTATCACATCTAACAGATTTAAGTTTCTAGTCAATAATATTCGCCATTAACTTTATCCCAGTAAAAAGCAATGCCATGTTGCATTGCGCGCGAATTAGACTGGCACGGCTTGACAGTACAGTGACAAAAACCTCTTGCGTCTTTTGTGTGTGAGCTCATGGAGGGCGAAGGAGAAAAGAGGGCAACGCATTTATAATTTATAACCACTAAGCGAATGTTTAATGTATCGGTAGTCACCAGCAGGATCCAACTGCTCGTTCTCCCCTCTATCCCATAAACCCTCTCCATTCATAATGTCATAAGACTATCACAGCGTGACAATTATTTTACACATTTTCTAACATTTAATAAAAACCTAATTCAGGAATATGTGACGTTGAACTTAAAATCAAAACGTATTTCATTCAAAATGCACTTGTAAAAATCTATAATTTTACACACTTACCTACAAATACGTACCATATTACGTACGTACAAAATATTTACATTGATATAAAATCCACAAACATAGATAAATAAACATACTTTCCACTTACAAATAATTTATTAAGCGAGTTGGGGCTCGTTCCACAAATATAACGGGTGTTGAAATAACATTTAGCGAATAAACAAATAAACCCTGTACTAGAATTGCTCTGCTATTAAAACAACAACTTCTGCGGGGGTGTGGTAATATTTTAAGATCAAAAGATGTTGTTTCTTCAGTGGGCAGATAGTGAGAAAAGCAATGACTGTATTTTGGAATTAACGACGGGGTTTAATGAAGTTTAAAGTACTTAGCCTTATTTTCTCTGTCGTGTTTATTGTTCTCCACGAACGACTTCAAATATGAAGAACAAAAGTAGTTTAGATATTTAGTTTTATAGAAACAAAAACCATGTACTCAATGTATTTACTTATGACGACCAGGCTGGCGCAGTGGTACAGGGCTCGGATAAGTGGAGCATGTTGCGACAGAGGTCCCGTCTTCGAATCCCGCCTTGGTCATGAGTGTTTATCTATTTATTGTATGTATTTCTATAATAAAAAAATTATAAATATTTTTTCATTTAGCTGCATTGCATGCATTCATGTAGCTGAATTGGGCCGGCACGACCGGGGAGGTACCTCTCGCTTACACGATAACGGCCTAAAGTGACAGCTGTTGTTCTATTGTTTGTTGTTGTTGTTGTTGTTTCTGTTCTCACCCACGGCAAAAATATACTAAAGAGCCAAAGATGGATTCGCTAATATTGCGCACGTAACAAAGGGGCAATATTAGTCCTTTTCAGTATTACATAGTCCCGAAGTTGGTGACGCCATTTTGTGCGAGTCAAACTCTATGTGGGTCTGGGCTTGGGCTCTTTATGGGCTGACTACTGTTGCAACTTTGGTTTTAGTTGGTATTCGAAGCCGTGTAACCCCACATACTACCGGAATTTACACAGGTCAGGTGATTGGGCGTAAATATGCTTCCCCACTTCAGTGACAAATTAATATCCTTAACCGCAATATCTTGTTAATTGATAGCGTACAACATTTAAAAAACACTGGACGCTATGATAAAAAAATATATTTTAAAAAAGTAAGTATATTATATTTTACATGCCACCCCATTTAACATAATATTACAGTACCTACTTTGAGATTTACAGTCTCTAGAGGAAATCTGCTTGACATTCTTGGGTCCGTAAGAGTCAAAAGACGACAAACCAAGCAATACAATCTGCAGAATGCCAGCATTTTTCAAAAAGAAAATTCAAATGTGCTACTTCCACAATGTCCACGGAAAATTGCTACAAGTATACATTCTTCCTAAATAAATTACATCTATTATTTCTTGTTACAAAAATCCAAGCTATTTGAACCCAAGTCTTGAGCATTTGCATCTAAACATACCCACTACATGCGCGTGTACATGAATAGGACTAATTTAGAGTACTATTTATGCGAATATCTGTTGAACAAGCATTTCATTATCGTACACAGAACGTGTCGAGGAGAGCCCAATTTAAAGGCCTGAAATTGAGTAGCTGACATTTGCTGAAATTCAAAATTTATTCAATATGGACGCGCTATAAACCGCCAGACAAAATTTACGTAGGTATATCACATTCATGTTAATATACGTTAGGATGTTTATATAGAATATTTTTATATATTGTCTACAATAAACATATATTTGAAAAGAAAACTTCTTTAGCGGTATTAGGCAAGGGTTAATATTATAAGTTGGCGTCAAAAAAACATACCATAGGTAAATCCACTTTTGTATTTAGTATTTTTGGATAGATTTAAGTTTTAACTTTTATTGGCCGTCTCAATTTTATTTGTGTGGGGTATTTTGTGTCATGCAGAATTGCTAATGCGTGTGGGGCACTCACACATAAACACGAGACGCTAGGTGTATTACAATTGAATATGCTTTGACTAAAAAGAAGACGCACACGTGCTAAGATGTGCCGGCTAATACAGCATGCGTGTGCAAATCTGCATTGCAATAAAAACTTCGTTTTGCACGCTACATTGTAGTCCTTAGTAACCTTTCTTCAAGGAAGAATAAAAGAGCTGTGAAAATTCTCTAAGAAGACAATAAATTGCTTTGTCATAGTTTCCGAGTTTTGGCTACTACTACGTTATTGACAAGTCTATGAATAGACACAGGTATAGTCTACCTATTACCTCATTTTGCTATTCCAGGCGTAGGGCCGGCTTAACTTGATCCGCAATAGCAAACTTTCTGAATCTAATGCTATTTGACATTAAAAATTTCTAATAACACTTTTTGATTACGAACCCTGGACCTCACGATTGAGCCAGTCTAAACCCTACAAGATACACCGTTTTACAACACAAAAGTCAAATAAGAAAATATCTATCAGCTGAAAATTTGCTATCGTTGACTGAGCAAAGAGACATGCAAATGCAATGGAATAATATTCCTATGCATTCCTATATCCAAGCTCACTGTAGGTCATCCGTCCGTGTCCGTACTCTCCAAAACCGCACTAAACACTAAAAAATAATATTCAATTTACGTTGATATCGATATTAAGCAGGGTTATTATTTTCACAAGAACGATTTTCTTTCTTTCTTAAAAATAAAATTAAATAGTCACCTGTTAAAATTGATGTCTCTGATGGCTCCATGTCAAAAGGTTCGAATGTTCGTTTGCCGCTAATTCTAGAAAAATCATTGTTACGAATTATATGTAGTACCGTATATAAATTAATACAGCAACTCAGCGAAATCTATCTCCCTATATTAGTTCGAGACTGAAATAAGCTGACGGCTAATAACGTTCAATACAAGCAAATAAACCCTGCTAGACTTCCCCTCATTCCTCTACAAGCACCCAATAAAAGCTTACACCAGGCAATGCTCCAAACAATTGATTTACAATTCCATTAAGCCAACTTTACACTATACACTTTAAAATTGTATTTATCCCATCACTCGTCTTGAGTTTCTTTGTTTAATAATGTACATTGTACAGAGACATGTTCTACGTAAACATCATGCTCAAACATCTTTCTAAGGACCAGAAACGAAAATTGACTAAGGTGGATAGACCATAGAGTATTAAATATATTTTTCTTGTCTACTACTTGTCCTACTAATAATATAATAGTAATCCTTACAGTACGAAGCATGGGCTAACGTGGTGTATCTTAATACACTTATACATATTTACATACGCATATTATACATAATAATAATCTGGGGACTTATCCCCAGATTATTATTATTAAAAAAGACTGCAGTTGATGATATAAATCAATTTTCTAGTGGAGTTAATACCAAGATCAACCGCTAATAACTTGTGCTCAACCAATTATTTTTTTACCCTATTAATATTAATTTAAGAAATATGTGAATACTGAAGAAGAAAGTAAAAAAATCTTTGATATATTAGTAAAATATTAAGCAAGAATTTTAACAATCGAGGATATGTCACTTAAATACACCTAAAGTCCAGTTAAACATAGATTAATGGATAGAGGGAGGATCGCGGATATTTTTATGTACACCAATACTTACCAATACACCAATACCAATAAATTGTAGATGGCCAAAAGTATTCACTATTGTTTAGCTGATGAGTAATATTGTTGTGTCACACAACACTCTGTTCTTGCTTATAGCATGAAATGCCAAGTCGATTACACAGAGATACTAAAAATAATAATTACTAAACTTAAAACATCAAAAAGATTCCAATGGGCGTCTGTAGTCACCAAACCGCGCGTTATACATCAGCATACATAGCTATTACTTTTACGGTGGTATCATATAAGCGTGATGTACATACCCGGTTGCGCCTGCCTAATTCATCTCCTAATAATGGCAAAACATTTTTTTCCCATCAAAATTAAACGTATAGTGTAAATCAAGCTTAACGTAGAATAAGATACAGATACGCCGAGCGCTGTGTTAACAAATGAGTGCAATAATGAAAGGCGAGAGATATTTGTTCGTGAAGTCTACATTTCAAATGCTTAGAAACTCCTAATTAACATATGCCATTTGTTTAACCACAAGCAATTCAGTGTTTGCATTTTGAACACTATATCTTCGTATGCGAACGGATAATATGTGCTTTTGGGATTTGCTCGTGTGTTTAAGTTCCACAGTTCGCTGAAATAACAGATTCAAAGTAGATAATATAGTATGATAATTAACTTTATCTAGTTCCTGTTTAATTAAATGTAAATATTTAACAAAATTAGACAATTGGGAATTTAGAGAATGTCGCTTTTAGAATGACTGAGTAGTCGCCAACGTTCATATTTCGTGCTGTTAAACGAAGCAAGACAAACCCTCCAAAGGATAATGGCTTCTCGTCTCGTTGAGCATCTGGAGGATGGCTCATGTCCTGGGCTCTCCCTCTCAATATGGGTTACGGGCCAGATGGTCGACAATCGATGCCCTAAGGCTCGTCAAAAGAGTAATGCGGAACGCGGGGCGGCAAAGTGGTGGAAGCGGTGTAGCTGTAAATCGCAAATGCCTTTAGCATTCTTCCTCTTAACACTATACGGGAAGCATTTAGATTTTATAGGGTACCACCATATTTAGGAAGTCTATTGGACGCATACCTGTTTGATAGGGAGTTTGTATTTGAGGA
>LUGF01038931.1:90377-112707 GCA_001625245.1 Calycopis cecrops | reverse complement strand
CAATTTATTACTAGGTTAATGCTTGAATAAAGTTATTCTATGTTTATTAATAAGGGGGTAAATGTATAATCTATGACTTCGACACTGACGTGTATATTGTACCTAAACAATTTGTTTCTTCTTATACCTACAACGTATTTAGATCAGTCGTGAGGAGTTTCGAAACGAATTTAAATATTTTAGTTGGTACGGAACGCTCGGTGTGAGAATCTGACTCGCACTTGGCCGGTTTTGTATTTTGTAATTGCGATTACACTTGGGTGGTCTTTATACAAACAATTCCAGACTGGAACGTGGTCTCCAAGTACAGTTAGTTGGTGGCTAATTTTCGATTCAATATTCGATCCTGTAAGACGCAGCGTGCCACAGACTTTAGAACTTAACTTCAATACATTAAAAATTAAATATTCTTTAAAAAAAATCGAGATACATCAACCACGAATCATATACATCAACCACGAATCACTTACACCAAAGTGATATCTCAAAATAGTACATCCTTTGATTATATACACGTGTATATAATCAAAGAGTACATCATAGCGTTATTTGATTAAAAATCAGAATTTCGTCGTGCTGTTGTAGTTCTGACGTTTTACGCGCTGATGATCATGTACAAACAGTTTATCAGTCTTTTTAATCCTACTTTTGTACATTTGAACATTAGCAGTGCGCAATGCACATATTATCTTGTAAGTTCACTCGTTTTGTGCAATAACTGCAACAAACAGAACCAATCAACCACGCCATAATTAATTATTAGCCTTATACCCACACGCGTATCGGGCGTCTTGGCCACAAAAGGCTTATACGTGCAATATTCACATGCGCAAAGCGCACAAACAAAGGTATTATATGCATAATATATCATGCAAATAGTACGGCAATTAAGCCACAATCAAACATAGCAATATCTAGTTTCTTAGTAACAGGGCCAGATTAAGCTAGAGCGGAGCCTGCAGCAAATTATATTCAAGGGATATTATTTCAGTAAGATGTGTGTGATGTGTGCATGTGCATGAATGCAGCTGAATTTGGCGGGCACGACCGAGGACGTACCCCTCGCTTACACGGCACCGGCGTAAGGTGCTGGGCTGTCGCGTTTCGTACGGTGTGTGAGTAGCTCATGGTCCATGTAGAAGGGAGGAGGACAGAGCACAACCCATCTGTATAGCCTCTGTTGATATCTATGGGCGTCGGTAGTAATAAAAATGGATCCGACTACTCGTTTGCCCTCTTATACTATAAAAAAATCTTTATTATTTTGAGTATTAGTCTTTTAAAATACTATAAGCCTCGTAGGCCGTGTCGACTTGCTTTACGGGTCCTAAGCCGCTGTGACCACGCCATTACTACTTTTGATAAGCGTTTAATCCGGCACTGCTTAGTAATATCTACACATGTTGACACGACTTTAATCAAAGGCGTCGATAAGTAAATAGAAACTCCGACGATATCCAAAGTTCGTTATTACTTTCAGATGACTCGAACTCCACGTCGCGTCTCAGTACTTATCCGCTCGGTGTATCCGATCAGAATAATTGTTTCCGATTGGTTTATTTATATCGCGAAACATTATCAGCAACAAATTAAAACAATATAATTTGAATAGAAAAATCTAGTGACGTTAGGCCGGATTAATCTGCGAAACTATTGGATCGATTTTAATCAAATTAAACAATATGTAACTTTGTCCAACTGCGATATATTTTATTTTGCATCATTTATCACCAGCATCCGCATGTATCGCGATAGCATAGCTTTTCGCGGTTTTTGGGGGGAAGGGGTCCTCTCGGGTGGTGCTAGCCCCCTCTGAAATAATGGAAGCAAATAAAAAATTAACCATGATCCTTTAATTTGGTAAAAATTAACGTCAACCAACATATTACTCGTCGCCTGAATATAATTGCTAGAAATGCTTTTGTTACAGATTTAACACACACATTTGCAATCAGTTATCCACATACATTAGTGCATGTGGATAACTGAATGCAAATGTGTGCGTGAGCTGTGTGATGCGGACTTGGAATCATACGGCTGGGCGCCTTCCCGACGAGACAAGCAGTCAGCTCAAGCCAGATGGAATGATTCTATAACTCGCATGGATGCATTCCGATACATGCACATTCGAATGACTGTTTTCGCATACGTTAGTGATTTAACACTTTTCACTGGGTTTTAACCGACTGCACTTTGAAGGGTAGATCTGTTGCTTAACGAGCAGTGTGCTTACAATGAGAAAACAGTTTTACTTTAATAATAGTTATTTTTAATGTTATAATCAAGAGTCTTCAAATTATTATTTTTGATAGAATCAGAAAAAAAAATAAGGAAGTAAACAAGCAAAAAAATCCTTCTGACGACTACCGACGCCCTTAGATATTCGCTAAGCAGTTATGCAGATCCATGCCCTTCATTCCTCCCTTCCAATGGAACACCTTAAGCCAGTGGTTCTTAACCTTTTATTCCTGAGAGACCATTTGACAAAATGTTCATTATATCGCGGACGACCCCAACTGGGTGGTCCGCGGCATAACGAAAATTTTATTTATTGATCTGGATATAATGACATTCTCGTGGACAAATTAAGATGCTTCCAAAGACCACTAGTGGTCCGCGGACCACCTGTTAAGAACCACTGCGGCTTAAACCGGACGAAACGCAACAGCATCATTATCACTTTGAAGCGGTATCTTTAATCATGCGAGCGAGAGTTACCTCCTCACTCGTGAAAGCCCAATTCAGCAGTAATATTGACAATTAATATTGATTTAACTATGTGTATTGTGTGATTAATCTAAAAGTACGTCGCAATAGCAGCTATAATATTCGCGGTGAACAAATACAGCCAAAAACTTGTTTTTAACAATGCAATAGTAAGCGAATAGAAAATCGATTTGGACAAGAGCTCCACTGTTATTTTATTCACACAATTGTCAAACATTGTGAAAACATTTCGGTATTGGACTGCATTATTTATGCACCGGAACTGTACAACGTTAGGTCAAAACCGATACGAAACAAACAACATAATTGCCATCGGCTTTATGGCTATTACAGTATTGCATTCGTAAAATATTTTTAGCTTTGATGGCGGAGATACTAAAAACTACAAAGTATTTCTTTGAACAGTATATTGTCATATACGTTTCGTAGTGTGTGTTGTGAGCGCCACAATAGTACCACGTTTGCTCCTTGTCTTGCATCTTATTATGTCGGTGAGCGTAGGCAACTATTTCACCGGAACAAGACAATCAATAATCGGTGTACGGATAAACCCTATTGGGTTTTTGTTACACCGTATCTGTGTATTCTTTTGTAACTGTTTTTTATTGTGTAAATAAATAAATTAAAAAAAAATCACATTGGTATTTCTATTTGCTCAGTTTTTCTCTTTCTGAAATCACGAGGACTCGTTTAAGAGATCCCTACTCGCTTTTGTTGAGTACTTCTGATAACAGCAGACCAGCGTGATCCACTAGATGCTGCTGGATATGTAACTAAGATCTAAATAAGCCACATAATTTCTTCTATCGCATAGGGCCGCAGTCTTATTATTTTAGTTCATCTAATGATCATTATCTCGCATAATATTTCCTTTTAATTACATTCACCGTTAATTCCAAGACAGCTTTATCTTCTTTGGACTCCGTGTCATATTTCATTAAATCGTTATAGTTGCTGACGCTGTGGACCCTGGCATCACTGGTTTTAATGCCCATTAAATTGGCAGACATAACCAAGCTGTGAAGGTCACATTTCTGAGTTGGGTTTCCAAGTTTTGCGAGGCATCTACGTGAGAACGATTTACAAAACAAAATGATAATTCGAATTTTCTCGAGCACGTACTTAAGTGGTAACATATGACTCTCGGCGGGGCCGTGCCAGATCGAAATGTGGCTCTTTATTCTGGCTAATATCCTGAAATACGTTACGTGGGCCCTATTACTAATGTCCTATGTGTATTTCTCTATATATCATCATCAAAAAGGTACGCTGATGCATCACATCGCAATATAAGTATTAAGTACCTAGATATATAGATAAATCGCTCAAGTAGCATGATAGCTATGATGCAGTTAACAATATCGGAATCCTCTGTCATCATGAATAAAATATGTTTAGAAATTTTATAGATAACGTAGTCACGTCCTGATAGGTATTGATTAAGAAATTTGCACAATATTTTAAAATGTTATATGTAGAGCATAATACGCTAACTGAACCAGTATTTTAAGCGAACTTGGTAATAGCAATGAGAAAAGTCGTTAAATGGAATGACATTATTACAGTCTACGACACAAAATTCACTGGACAGTAAAAATACAAAAAAGAAACAAGATTTATATTAAATTAAATATTATCCTTATTTTGTTATACCTATACTAGCTGACCCCGTGGTTTTGTTAGCGTAAAATCTATCCCAAGGAAACTATATGTTTTTTTGTGCCAAATTTCACCCAAATGCCTTGTTTTGTTAACAATAACAAAAAAAGCAACATTTTTGTAATTATAACTAGTAGTATTCTAGGCTGTTAAGCAGTTTAATTTGGTTCAGGTGTTTTGTATGCTCTTTGGCTCCGACTACATGCATAACATTTTGGCGTTGAGTTAGTTCCAGTAAAACTTTTGGAGTTCCTGCTATAGTTGCAGTTAATTAGTAACGACGGTGTCAGAGTCCAGTGGAATTTGAAGCCTTTTGTTGAAGAAATATGAACTGGAGGTAGCACCCCGCTAGAGCCCGCTCAATTCCATTGTGTTCAATGCAGCAAACTGACTAAAATTGGCAACAAATAATTTTATGAAAAAATATTAATGGGTAAGATTTTTTCCGTAAAAATGATTCGCCTGAGTTTTAATATTCATTGCAAATGTCGGTATAAAAAAAAGCTGAAGACCGAGCACAGTGGAGTGCACTTAGCGAGGCGTGGATAGGCGTGAACAAGCTAGTGATGGTAATGAAGATGGTGTGGATAACAAAAACTTAGGTCTCCGTTAATTGAGGACTTTTAACTAGCAAAACAATAAATGCAAACGAAATTGCCGGAAAATAGTAGAAGAAAATGTTAAGTGAAGTGCAGGTGTAGATATTCTCATTGCAACTGCAAAGCTTTGCGCGGAAGTTGGGATTTCTTACAAAGCGTAACAGACTAGCAACGACATCTGTGATTTTTGTAACTATATAAAACAATGTAAATATTTTTCGCACCTAAACTCCAGGAAGCCTTCTGACTTTTTGAACTTTAGAGGCGAAAATAATAACCTTGTATAGTAGTAGTAAATAAGCGATATAACATCCGTGTGCCTCAGAGAACACTTTAAGACATCCTGCGTCTGAATTCTCGCCAGTCGTGTCGGACTGTCGTGCTATCGAAATAAAGGAATAAAGGAATAGAGAGGGCCCTTGTTTATGAATACGCACTTGAACAATGTATTACGCACTTGAACAATGTATTACGCACTTGAATAATGTATTACGCATTTGAACAATGTATTACGCACTTGAACAATGTATGACGCACTTGAACAATGTATTACGCACTTGAATAATGTATATTAATGCGCAATAATAGACTGTTTCTATAGAGATAGCTGCTGTAGCCGATATTCAGGTTAGAGGACCTTACATTGCGTCATTAGTATGCAGGCAGTTGCCTTTCCCAGCACACACATGCAATGGTTGGCATGTAGCGCCTTTATTTAGTAAGTTAACTTGGGGATTCTGCCTTGTGCTCTATCAACATTTCCTTGAATTATCAGACGCTCCATGGATTCATAGGACAGTGATAACATAGCTCGGGTAAACCGAGCATATAGGGCCAGAGTGGGGTGGAATTTAAAATACCATGACATTGATGTATTTCTATGGAGGTATTATAATATATACAGTAGAAATGAGTGTTGGATGTCACGTATATATAAAGCTTAACCCTTAGGAGGAATCCTGTTGCTTGCAGATCCGGGACCCAGTAATTATAAAGGCAGAAAACTGAAGGGGCATGGGGTTTAGTGTTATCTCCACTCTGGCTCCTAGGTTTCGTACATAAACATATTCCACTGCGTAAACAAAAAAAGGGTTGTACGAATCTGGTTTCAAAGATTATAGGTGTCGTTATAATAAATCCATTAAAGTTCAAAGTCGCAAGCCTCTAAAGACCTCACACTCGCGATCGTTTAGAGTTGATCAATTAATTATAATTCCACTGCGGGCTTTGACTTCGCCATCTTAACTAAAAGCCGCAGCGTGTTCGCGAGGGCACGTTCAAAAAACTTACGCCAACTTTAAACGGTTCTCTTAATTGAATAATTAGAAGCCGTATTGACTAAACTAGATAAATTTTCAGTCCACCCGTGACCGTGGTTGTTCTAATGCTTCTGAAACGTTGGGCTTGTAAAATCCTACTAATATTATAAAGGCGAAAGTTTGTAAGGATGTTTATTACTCTTTCACACAAAAACTACTGTACGGATTTTTATAAAACTTTACAATAATATAGATTTCATATCATAATAACATAATAAGTTAAAATTTTGAATCATTTTTGAAGTCCGAAATCCACGCGGGCGAAGCCGCGGGCGGTTGCTAGTATTATAAATGCGAAAGTTTGTAAGGATGTTTGTTACTCTTTCACACAAAAAGTACTGAACGGATTTACATGAAACTTTACAGTAATATAGCTTTCATATCATAATAACATAAAAAGTTAAAATTTTGAATCATTTTTGAAGTTCAAAATCCACGCGGGCGAAGCCGCGGGCTGAAGCTAGTAATTAAATAAACCCCGATAAAAAAAAATTAAGTTGTTTTTTTATTGTAATGGATAAATTAGTAATTATAATAATAATAAAAAAAAATTACCACCACAATAAAGAACTGGTGTTATGTGTTGTTTTTATTGTTGTTAAAAAAGATTTTACAAATTATATATTGCAGTTTCGACTGTGATAGTAGTGTGAGCAAAGACACCCACGTAAAATATGTGCTGTCTGCTGTCGAGGCGAGACACGGTTGGCGTAATTATATTGAGATCATTAAAGAAAGAAGCTCCAGGTGTTACTACTTTATAACGCTTAAAACATAAAAGTGATGTCTGTTAATAACAAAATTATGTAATAATTTTATGTAACACTTTTCTTGTCTTAGTCAAGTACTAAAGTCATCATAAAATAGATTACTTTGCTTAGATGATCACTTATTTAAATATAAATATAAGAATGATTCATAGTTTTATTTCACGTACCGTTTAAATTTTTTGACACTCAATATCATAATTGGCTAAAATCTAAAATCTTACAAAAATTCTTAATATATAGTTATAAGAGTAAACATATATAATTAAGAAGGAAATTAACGTCAGAATCACCCTGATTTAATTAATGTCGTTATTACATAAAAGTACGCCTATTCATTAAAAGATTTCCTCTAAACACAAATAAAACAAGTCTCGGCGTAACGATACGTCCTGGGATTTTGATTAGGGGCTGTCCTCGAGTCGTGGGACTTGCAAAATGTCAAGAACTCCCAAACCTTAGTTGGTTTGGATAACGTATTTATGGGATTTAGAGAAAGATAACAAAACTTCTGCATGGCCTATTTTTGGACTTATCTATGGGCATTGGGCGCCCAGAAAAACTATGATTTCTGTGGGCGTGGCGCTGTTCCTCAGATTATCTGAATTCTCTTTTACTACGTCTACACATAAAAGCCACACAAACAATTTAAACTTGCAAAACTTACACATTGAAATCTAACACGATAGTCACCAAGAACTTCCGGCAGACATTTATGGCAAGTAGGTTTTCCAGAAACTTAAATATTTCGAACTCCTCGCTGCGGTGTTGATCTTATCTCTAACTTCTTACTAATATTATAAATGCACAAGTTATTAGTCAATAATACATGATGTGTGTAAGAATAGCCAAACAGATTTTATTTAAATTTGAAATACTTATATATAAATTGCGATCTAAAATACAAAACTCAAGGTACTTTTTACCTGACTGACAAGGAAAGGTATATGTTTTTCGCGCGTATCTTGTTTTGTATGTAATATTCTTTATTACCTCATATCTCTAGAACCACTTTACGGATTTAAATAGTTAAGGTATCGTTAGACTCACATTAGCAGCCCAAGTGTTCTTAGATAGGTGGCATTAAAAAAAACCAAACATGGCGGCTATGCTACGCCATTAGACTTCAGTTCAATATTTTTTTTAATTCGATCACTACAATATAGGTTTCAAATTAAAGGGCTCAATACAAGGATTTCAAAAAGGTATATCATTATTATCACAACTGTAATACTAAAAAAATATACAATTAAAAAAAAACATTTTTCAAGTGCTTACTGCCTTACTATTATTATAATGAAAAAGTAACTCTGTCTATCTATTAAGCTATTACGCCTAAACGACAAAAGTAGCTTTGATTAAATTTGGTACAGAGATAAACTAGCTATAGAGTGTGGGAAAAGGATATATCTATACTTATAAAATAACATATCCTGACTGACTGATTTCATCATCGCCGAACAAAAACTGAAAACAAAGAAATTTGGTGAGTAGGGTCTTTTTATTGAGTAGACACCCACTAAGGACGGAATTTTTGAAGTTCTACCCCTAAGGGGATGAAATAGGGGTTGAAAGTTTGTATGGGAGTCCTTATTAATGGGCTATTGATTAAAAATAAATAAATGCGTTTGAAATAAGGAATTTGTCTGTTAGTCCGTTAGTCTGTTTATCCAGGCTAATATCCGAAACTACTGGACGGATTCACATGAAATTTTTTGCGGTGTAGATACTAGATACTAAGCCTGATCAACATTTAGAAAACTTTACTACGGGAAAATCGCTCATTCTTACGGGAAATGCAGTAATTATACTTTACCCGACGGATTTTGAAAGTTTGAAAGAAACTTTCTGTTACGATTTTATGAATGAAACTTATTGTAGTAATACATATAATAAATGGTAAAATCCGTGTGTCTGTATATTGAATATATTTAAGAAATACGAATTGGGGGCGATGTTAAAATACTTACTATAAGAACACTTCTCAAAGTTTTTAATTTTTTTGTCTGTGTGTTTGTCCGTTTGTGTGTCTATCCAGGCTAATCTCTGAAATTAATGGACGGATTAAAACTATATTAGAGCTGCAGGCCTGTTTATATTGACCTCAGAAGGAAAAACAACCAATGTCGTATATAAAAAAATACTTTAAATTGGACGGAATGACACTGCAAGAAACAAGAACCATTTGATAGAATAACCACTGATTATAATACAACTACGCTATGCAAACGAAGTCGCGGGCGCCAGTTAGTGATTTACAAAACTGACTACCTCATGCCAGCGGCTTCGTGACACTTAATGTAAACTCTTCAAACTAATTGATTCGATTACGTTATTTATCTAACTAAAAATCCGTAAATAAAATAAAATTAAAAAAAAACATAAAACCTGCCTGCCTTATAAATAATAACTAAATAAGCATGCACAAAGCCATTAAATTTTTTGCCTCTTCTTTGCATGTAAAAATTGAATTTTTATCTTGTTCCGGCATTTTCAGTTGATTTCCTATTTAGTTATTATTTTTAAGGCAGGCAGGTTTTATGTTTTTTTTTTAATTTTATTTTATTATCTCATTACTCACTTAATGGCTAGGATTTTTTTGGAGTGCACAAGACCTGAGTTGAGTGCACAAGAATAGTGTTTCATATCTATGTCATTATTATTCACATTACTTCTGATATAAAAAATGCAAAAAATTTCTACAGTACTAATAAATCTTAAATTATACAATATTAAGCTAATATATTTCAGAACTTTTCCAATGCAGGGAGAAGTCAAAAGACATCTCGGACTCGGTAAAGTAACCCCGGCGAATAAAATCTGCAATTCAAAAGTTATATTTTATTAATAAGTGCAGCTGTGGGTTTCATTTAGTTTATGAAACAAATAGTCTGTCTTAGAACTTATAATAAAATCTTTGAGTTTTTTATCATTAGAATGGTTAATGACTGGCGACGGTCTGGAAACTCTACAGAATATTTAATTTGATTGTAGTAATGTCAAGAAAGTGTTTCATAGTATAAGGAGGCAAACGAGCAATCGAAACCATTTTCATGACTACCCACGCCCATGGACATCCGCATAGAGGCTACACAGGTGCACTACCCTCCTTTCTATTCCCACCTACTTACAGACCGCACGAAACCCGACAACACAGCTATGACTTTACGCCGCGCGCCGGTCTCGTGTAAGCGAGATGTAGGAGGTAGGATTTTATCGCGGTTTATTTCACAAATTCGACGTTTCGGAAACTTTACATAAACCATGGCTGGACTACAATCTGTCAAAGTTGTTTTATTGTAATTGATTGTAGTATTTTGGCAACCAACAGTTCGTTTTCTCTTAAAGTGTTGGTTCATTGATGGATATACGATTCCCACACAGTGAGTATTCGGTCCAGACTAGCGCGTATCGACTAACAGAAAATCGAAAAGTTCTAAGAGTACGATCGAAGATCCTAGTTTTAAAGAAATTCTTCAGCAATACGCTGTTAAAGGTTAAATAAGATGTTGTTTTAATGTTGTGATGATGTCCTAAGTACCTACATGCTACAACCAGGAAATGTGTGTGTTTTTAGCAATGAATCGATCGTGAGCCCCGCATCACAATGCGAATGGATGAAGACCTAATGGTTCAGTTCGTAGCAGACACCGGTTTCAGGTTCAAATCCCTCCGAAGTCATGGATGTGTTGATGATGATGATGATGATTTAAATATGTATACACTTAACGTATATAGAGGACTATTACTATATAGAAACTTGTTAAAAATTTCAGCTATCACGTAACAAATAGTTTTTCAGCTCTATATTATTAGTATATAGTTACATATTTTATATTGCCTATCTGTAACACCTGTATTAAAACTAGAATAACGTGGTGTATCTAGTTCACGAATTACACCAGTTTTACAGCAAAGAATCAAGATTGATAACGAAAACTTTATAAGAAAAAGTAATTTGTTTGTAGTAATCGATTTAAAACGGACAAAACACTTTTTTACTACTAATCTAAGTTTGTAACAATTCCATATGTACTTAATGTATATGCTTCTCATAACCACCTAATTGCTATAAGTGATACAATATTTGAATTGCAAATTATAGTAATTTGTCGAAGTTCTCGAAGTTTCATTATTTATTGGCTTAACGATGATCCAACCGTACTTAAAGTGTTAACCACGATGTGATGGCTCCCATTAATAACTAAATACATTTAAACGACCGGCCAATTTATCGGAAACTTGTGTCTCCTTACCTATTGATCCGACGTCAGCTCGCTTGCCTACAAAGAGCACATTTCATTTCTGGCTCGCACGATGTATGCAAATCGACAAAAAGGAGACTAACACAGTTCTTATAAATTTTCATTTTAATCTGTTGAATCCTATTAATATTATAAATGCGAAAGTTTGTATATTTGTTGGTTTGTTACTCCTTAACGCAAAAACTGCTGAACCGATTTTCATAAAATTTGTCACACACACATAGAATAGTCTTTTATCCCGATGGATCATCCCATGGGATGATTTTCTATTTTCCACGGGATGGGAATATACGCTTTAAACCGCGGGGCGTAGCTAGTTGTACATAAAACTGTATATTGCCATACTACATGCGTTATGATTTTAGCCATATTGTAACAAAAATTACAGGTGACAGGCCTCACAGGCGTTTCATGGACTCCAGTTTGGTGTGGTTGACCTCTTTCCTGTGTGGTTTACAATTAATCGATGCTATTTTATTTAATACTGAAAGTTATTTGATATTATCCATGTTTTCTTAAAAACCCCTATCGAATAGCCCATGGGTCATAAAAAAACAAAATGTCTTCTTTACGAGAACATTTGTGTTAATAAGATGCTTGAATTTACGCAAATGCTACTCTTTATAATAAAACTAGTTTAATGGATTGTCAGGATTTAGGGAGAGAAAGTGCTCTCCGAAAGAGAGAAAGAGGAGATAATTCCAAAGAGCTTGAAGTTTGATTTCATCCCGTTCATTACTTAGGTCATCAATTGTCTATTGATATATATTGTGGATATTATTATTTCTGTAACTATTTTAAGCTAGAGATATATTTTGAATTAAATATTTAGCTGTGAATAATACAATAATTTAAATTTCATTTTTAAAATCATATATTTTGAATCATACTTATAAATATTTAGAATTATACTTGCCTATTTAAAAAATATACATACACAAAAATAATATAATATTTACACATATTATTCACATATTATGCATACGCAGTGAATCGAAAAGCCTGTTTAAGACGACGTGGTTTTTAATAAATTAAAAATACGGTCGTGAACTGTAATAGAATAACATCTGAATCTCAATTAAAGGGGGTTAAGGGCGGCGGGTATCGCGGATTGTTGAAAATTCTCAAGTTGTACAGTGTCGTTTCCTTTTTAGATCTCTGCCAAAACGACCCTCCACGTCGCTCGAGTGTCAACAATGATACTCCGGGTTCATTTCAATTATTTCAAATGCAAATAGATACATTTTTACTTTTTCCATTTCTTTTGTAAAATACAGAAATTTCGTATTTTTTTGTATTCTACTTATATACATTTCATTTCATTCTGTTATGAAATATAGCTTTTGTACAATTATTTCAAGTATTATTTCCCTCGCTGAGTATTATTCGCCGATTTTACTCAGGGCCCAGGGCTAAGGTTGAAACGAGGTGGTATAGTTTTTCAAAAATCCTATTTTGAATAACAAGTTGTGGTTTTGTAAAGTAGGCAAATATTGTGTGCATCTGTTTTAATGAATTGTTAAATAACAATAGACTCGCATAATTATAAGTAAAGACAATACGCATAGGGTTGCCACGCGTCATTTATAATTAAGTGTTGTACGTTATTTCAAAAATAAGTACTTTATATTTTGTGAGAACAATAAAGTACGCGAAAATACTTTATATTGTACAATCAAAATATTTTTGGGTTTCTAAAAGTGGAAACCGTAAGCATGCCACCGAAGACCTATGTTTTATATATTAAAATTAAATAGCTGTAGCACTGAAGATCAGCGTGATAGTATTTGTAAAAAGTGAAATAAAGTAGGTACTACCTACTACTACTCTACCTACAATATCTTTTTTTAATTAAAATTATGTTGTTAGTAAGGATAAAACAAAATTTAATTTATTTGAAAATCATGTACTTTATTTTCTTACAATTTTTAGCCTATGTACTTTATTTGCAAAAGAAAAAGGTGGCAACCCTTAAGACGCACCACCTGAAAAGTAATTACCTCGCGTTTCCATAACTTAGCCAAATTATTTGCTATTCCTTTGGCTTTTTAACCGACTGTTACATGCTCCCATATAAATCTTGTAATGCATTTTATATAACGCTATTTCTATATAATATGAAACTATTTATTGTTGCAATCGACCTGGCCTAGCCAAAATCGAAACTAGCTAACATCCGTTTCTTTATGTTCTATCAAATGATATTATTTAGATTAGATTCTATGTAGATAGTGAAGAAAAAATTTTGACATAGCTTCCATATGAAATATGGCAAAATTATCTAACAAAATAATTACTAATGAAAACGACCGCAAATAAGCACTTAGCTTTAGTTTAGTCATCCATTTTTTTTTTTTTTATGGTATAGGAGGGCAAACGAGCAGTCGGAGCCATTTTCATGACTACCGACGCCCACAAACATCCACATAGAGGCTATACAGATGCGCTGCCCTCCTTTCTCCTCCCACCTCCATGGGCCACCGGCTACTTACACACTGCACGAAACGCGACAGCACAGCTGTCACTTTATGCCGGTCTCGTGTAAGCGAGAGGTACCTCCCCGGTCGTGCCGACCCAATTCGACTGCATGCAAGCATGCAGTGTGGCACTACCTCTTACTAAATTTCATCAGAGGAAGCGAACACTATAAATTCATAGTTCCAGATCACTATAAATAGTACACAGATAATAAATTATTTCTTATAAATTATTTGCAATGGTTGCTAATAACAAGTAAACTAAACGATTTCTAGAAAAACTTCATTTGCTATACCATCATTTTAAAATTTTTCTCGAACAGATTTAAAAATACACTTATAAAGTTAAATAAATAAATAATTTAAAAGATCTGTTTGTTCGTGGTATTTATTGAGTTCGTTCAATAAAATATTTTCGCGCGTTTATAGTGTACATCTAGCGCGCATAAATCTGCAGTTACCATCGATGCAACATAGTCATGAAACTTTACTCGAAAAACAAAATTCAAGATATTTTTCGTTATCATATCATACCGTTGAGCTCATTGTAAGTTTATTTAGTTCATTAAATGACTTATGAGTTATTGATAGACTTTATTTATGAAATAGTTTGAAAAAATCCGAAAGCGCATTTACCGAATTTTTGTCACACACATCTAACACATAATAAATACTTGAGAAGAACCACCGGTACTTACACTTGCACCATCTACCACCAGATGTGCATAAGGAGAACAACACGGATATAACTTATGCCAATTTATACTAGTAGATAAAGATTGTTGCATAATAAAAAGCAACGGATGTATATAAAAGTTATTTTAAATAGTTCATATGTGTGAGTGATACGAAATGATGCTACGATGTAATTGACAACGTTGTCTTTCACATTCGAGACCACCTAGCAAATATAAAAGTTGTACACATAATTAACGACCTTTTATAAATTTTTAATTAAATTTCAATAAAATGCACCGTAATATTCAGTATGGTTTAATTAAAAGGTATACGGAACAATGTACAAAAATAATTGATTAAATAAGTTGCGGTTTTCGGGCGTAAACGAGACCGCCGTACACGGTCCACGAAAAGATATTTTAAAAGTTATTTTTTAATATTATATGCAAAATATTATTTGTTTGGTTTCTTTTGTATTAAAGAAGTGTATTTAAGCTTAGTAAGAGGTGCACACACTGCATGCATGCACGTAGCCGATTGGGGTCGGCACGACTGGGGAGGTCTGGAAGGGAAACGAAGGGAAGGGAAGGGAAGGNNTGGGAGGTCTCTCGCTTATACGAAACCGCCGTAAAGACAGCTGTGCTGTCGCGTTTAGTGCAGTGTGCAAGTAGCCGGTGGCCCATAGAGGTGGGAGGAGAAAGAAGGGCAGCGCATCTGTATAGCCTCTATGCGAATGTCTATGGGCGTTGGTAGTCATGAAAATGGCTCCGACTGATCGTTTGCGAGGGGCAAATATATATATTCGATAAAAAAAAAGCCGGGAATAATGTCTGACATTGAGATATTAAGAGTCATTCATCGTCATCATCATCATCATCAGTCTTTACCACTGGACTTGTGCCTCCTTCAATGAACACCAAACGTTACACATTGCCTTATATTATGTAAAATAAATCAGGTAAGTCAACAAGTTTTGGAATTTTTTGTACTTTTCATACGGACAGAAAAATATATTTCTTTGCTGTATACAAAACGTAGAAAGAATAACAAATAGGTATAAGATGGATTTTATGTACAGATACAACCCTTGAAAACTCAAAGATAATTTCAATTTTTACGCCATACCCATTTCGAGGTAACGTAATTTGGCGAAAACGTCTCATCTGTTACGAACATGGCAACGCAAATTGTGACATGTACGAATGTTGTGCGATTTGTCTGGTTTACAAGGGCGCAGGTGTGGGCGCCTCGGGACTGCGGCCTTTAGATAATAACAGATACGACTTGGAAACTCTTAGCGGGTTACACACCCCCATTTAACATTCCTCTTGTTTTACATGAATCATTGTGAATTCCGCAGCTGGGCTTATCTCTAATGCCGCCACGTAATCATCTAGTAGCATGCGAAGAGTAAATCTTAGTGATACAGCATGACGTCACGACACACGCCATTTTGTTTTGTAGGAGGTAGTGCCATGCTCTATTGCATTGGGCTGGCACGACCCGGGAAGTACCTCTTATTTTTATGGTATGGGGGGGCAAACGAGCAGTCGCAGCCATTTTCATGCCTACCGACGCCAATAGACATCAATATAGAAACTACACAGATGCGCTGCCCTCCTTACTCCTTCCACTTCTATAGGCCACCGGCTTCTTACACACCGCACGAAACGCGAGCCTCGTGTAAGCGAGAGGTACCTTACCCGTCGTGCCGGCCCTCTCGTAGTGTCAACCTTGTAGCCCATTGGAGGGATTGGTAAAGGAGGTCCACGTATCTGCATAATATGCGGATAGTAATGGGCGTCGATAGTCACTAAATTGCTCGTTTGTCCTCCTATGATATGAAAAATTTTGGCTATATTCCTGGTAATTTTGTTCCATAGGTAATATCACCGCTAATTGCATCTTACCTTCACTTAATGGTCTCTTACATTTTAAGAGTCGTTGTTTTGTCAGTGGAGGGGCTATTAAAGAGATTAACGACTATGATATATACCTAGTATCTAAAAGAGGTGAGACGCCATTTTAATCTTGCTCATGTGAGCGATGCACCCATAAAAGTGGTATCACATGATACCGCCAAATGACTGTTATCGCGTGACGTTTGTGAGTTTCCCGTGGCCCATTGGAAGGGAGGAGAGGAAGGAATGTAACAGGTTTTTATTACAATTGTGCATAAATATTTCGACTGCTTGTAACTATACTAACTACCGGTTACCATAAATACTGTCACTAATAAACTTAATATAAGTCTATGAATTAAAAATGTATAAAATCCCCTACGCAATAAGCAAAGAGCCGACGAGAAACTCTTCAAAGTACTGAACCGATTTTCTAAATATAGTCAAGGACAACGCCGACGAAATTGGCTTTCCGAAACCGCATCGAAATGGGTACATCTGTTTGAAAGGTACGGTGCTGCAGACTAACACACATATACACAAAGAGATCTAACTTGTAACATTTTTTTTCTTTGGAGGTTAAACACCATAATACTTTTCTTTACAACGGGAGAAAATTCCCCACAATTCGCCAAACGACCATACGGGCGCAGTGGTACAGGGCTCGGATAAGAGGAGCATATTGCGTCAGGGGTCGCGGGTTCGAATCCCGCCTTGGTCATGGATGTTTATCTATGTATTATATGTATTTATATAATAAACATCTTTAATATATAAAATTTCTTAAATTTATTAAATCTTACGGCACTTAGCACGGGGCTAGGCTAACGTGGTGTGTAAAGTCCACAGATATTTATTATTATTATTGTTATTATTCGAATGGAACATACGAGATTCAACTTCAATATCCCACAATGCATCATATTGACAATATAAACACAATTTATAGGTACTCATACAATTGTCTTTTAAGTATATAATATCATTTCATCTTGTTCTCTCCATTTATTTCGAATGATATTAATACATGGATATTAGATTGAATATTAAAAGGCGATATTGAATCAGGTCAAGTCGCTTGCAATTTCGTTATATTCAAATCTCTTTTCCCAAACGTACTTCACGTATGGAGAATTTAATAAAAATCCCCAGCATCTCTGAGCCAGGCTTCCTTGCATTCACTGCCTCTTTATTTCACAATCACGAATAACATATATTTCATATGAATTATTTCTTCACTTACATTCCGTATATGTGAGCCATAATAGCGTTTTATATAGCAGTAAGAGAACACTATAGTATAATGATGTTCGTTTTATTGTAAAAAGGAATATAAATTTGTACGACATCTTTATAGAAGGGGTTATGGCGAAAGCAGTTAAAGTAGAACCACCACCACCTCGATATTCCGAAATCCACTAGTACACTAGTGCAAGTAGTATTACTTAACTACAGCGTGCTACTTTTTATGGACCAGCTCCCATCCTCACGGTGCTCAAGGCTCTAGAATGTTTATTAGTAGAAAAATGTATAGTTATATAGTCCCAACGATGCGAACAACATGTCCTACGCGATCGAATTTCTGATTGATATAAGTTGAGCAACTGTCTCGAACAAATATTGCAATGCATATTAAATATTCACATTCGCACTATGTGCTCAGTGCCTTGCTAAATGTGTTATGTTGTCAAACCACTAGGCTCTACACTGAAAGCAAACAAGCCTATATGTACATTGCCCGTATTATAATGTTAGTGATTATACGTGTAACTGATACTTGCAATTAGCATTATCGACGCATTTACAATTGTAATTTGTAGTTCTTTGTTTTTAGGCAAGTCTAAATTCTTGATAAACGCAATAGTCTACTATGCAAGTGTTTTATAATTATTAATTACCATTGAATAATGTGTATAAATGCGGATGAACAAAAACGTGTATTTTATGGTAAGGGTACATCCATAAATTATTTCTATTCTCCTGTCCCGCTTGTCACATTTTGAAACCCTTGGTGTGACATCACATTTTCTATTTTAAATTTAGTGGATTTTGTTACTTAATTGTTACAAAAAGACTTTTTTTGGTGATGAGTTACGAAAGCGGTCATATTTAATGTAATTGAAATACTAAAAAATGGACATAGTTTAAAAAACTATATTATTTAATAAAAATATAAATAAAATCTGAACAGAGAAAAATTAATAATATGGGGAGAGGTTTTGCCCAACAATGGGACACATAATATTATAGGGCTTGATATAAAATAATAACAAATTTCCATCAAGAAGTGACAATACATTGCATCAACTGTCTCAAGAAATTAAATATGAAGGGTAACATCCTATAAATTACACTGAGCATAACTATTTCATTTAACTGAGATATTTAACTGAATTACTTATATGCTATCATCGAAGATTTATACGAAGATACATAGGAAATTTTCGGGATAACTAGAAGGGTTAATTCCAATAGACAATCCTATTAACCCCTGACGTAAAGAACAACAATTTTCGCCATATCCAATAAAAACACGAAAACTACATGAAGTTTAAACGACACTACACTTCATGTCACTGTGAGCTCGTCTGTAAACCTAAATCCTATTGGCGTTGAATCTCTCAGTAAAAATACAATAAAGCACATGTCACACGGCCCAATCTGAGCGTCGCCCGGCTCGCGCGCCGACTGAATTTCAAACAGATCCTATAAATAAAATCTATATTCTAAACGTATAATACGTTTATAAGATCGATGTTGAAATTTATAGGGAATCATTTTTGCGTCTAAATTTTTCGTTCTCTGACGCATGTTGCTGTGACTTATACACATCTTAGAAATGCTACGTTAGCGTTGCAGGTGATAATAATATGTATAATTGGCACATACATTATAGTTTAATATAAAAATTTCACTTGTTTGTTCTTTCATAATGGCACATTATCCGCTTTTAAAAATTGCCTTTTTACTTTGATTCCCTTTATTATTAAAGTGCTTTGCTGCATTGTATTCAATTTCGGCTGAGACGACCGGGGAGAGACCTCTCGCTCACAATATACTTGTGGGACACATAATCAGCCTCCGCGGTAGTGTGCCGTAAATGTATCTTATCTGTGTCGTTTCATGCGGTGTGCGGTGTGTAGAGTAGCGGGTGATCGGTCGCCGGGGCGTTTCATCAGGCTGATGATTGTGATGATGAATGGTAACAGGAACTCAATATCGTTGATTCTGAGTACAGCCATTGTTGAATTTCTCAGAATGGAACAAGCAACAATCGATTGTACTTTGGTAACGATAGAAATTTCAAATGGTCGGTGGTTTAATTGAAACAACAAGCTTGGAACGATCAAAACAATATTCTGTATATTGAGTTGTCGCTTTAAGACCCTAACAATTATGACTGTAATATAACGAAATTCTCGGTAAGATAGTAAAACTTAAACATTCACAAACCACAATATAAGTTCTCTACTTTCAGGTAAGTATAATTCTCTTATTCTTTCTTCTTTCCAACAAAGCTTTTTTCGTCAGTAGAATCACGCATCTTCTTAGTAGCTGGTTATTCGAAATTTAGTTCATTCAGATTTCTCGTTGCCCTCTGTAAGTAAGAAATGATCTTATCGATTATATTATATTGTTTTATAAATAATACATTATACATATTTACCAATGAAATTATATGTTGTATTGCTCGTGCTAATTCATTCCTAAATCAGATTATGACTATATTTTAGTAGGATATTTATTTGTAAGTTAGTGTGACCCGGGCTCTGGGGACCCGAAAAATATAAAATATGTGTATTTATATATTATGTTATTGGGTAGGAACACCTCTTTGATTTTTATACTTAAATTGTGTTATTTTGTAACACATGTGTGTTTATTATTAATCAAGAATCATACAGCTACTATGTAACAACAATAAGATGCTATTCTGAATCTATACATATAATAAAACAATAAAATTTGTGTGTCTGTACATTGAATACATTTAAGAAAAACGAATTGGGGGCGATGTTGTATTAGAACGCTTCAATGTTTTTTAATTTTTTTGTCTGTCTGTTTTTCTGTTTGTCCGCGCTAATCTCCAAAACAACTGGACGGATTTGAATAAATTTTTTTGTGGTGTATATACATACTTAGCCTGGTCAATGTCAAAAATACTTTTTACTGCGGTAAAATCGCTTATTCTGCACTGCAAGCAAATAATAACAAATCACTTTGAATATATTACTAATACCCTACGCGAAATAAGTCGCAGGCACCAGCTAGTCGATTAATAAATAAATAAGCATATCACTTAGAAGTTATAAAATTTTTGAAGTAATACTTCTATACCTTTGCCCAGCAGTGGGACAACATAGGCTGAACAAAAAAAAAAACTTCTATACGCGCGCTTGACATGGGGAGTAAGCTGGCGAGGGCGTTACAAAAATCACACATCGGGCGTGGCCAAAGGAAGTTATCATTGAAATTCAAAATTCGATTTCGATTTAAGTGAAACATTTTTGTATTTAAAAAAACCGGCGAAGTGCGAGTCCGACTCGCACACCGAGGGTTCCGTAATCCAAACGTAATGCATGGTTTTCAATTATTGTAACTTTACGCCTGCCGTTTAAGTTGACAAACGTATATAAGCTGTTGCTCACACACATTTAGTAGGCAACGAATTACAGTTATAAGTAGATAATGATTTTTCCAAAGATCTACATATAATTTACTAGTTTTCAGGTTTATTCTTATATATGTGCTATAAGTTCTTACTTCTTGCCAAATTACACAACTCCAGGTCAACGGGAAGTACCCGATAATTTTTTGGTTTTCGACAAAGTGCGTTTTCATACAAAATTTGTGCATAATTGGCTATAACTTTTTATTGCGTTAGCTTAGAAGTGTGATTTTTTCAAGGCATCAAGACGTAACTGACCTCCGTATTTGACAAAAAATACATTAATTCATTAATCCCTTCCCGCGTTTTAGAGAAAAGGGTCTTGACAGACGTACAGACAGACGGACAACAAAGCGATCCCATAAGGGTTCCGTTTTTTCTCTCTGAGATACGGAACCCTAAAAATAAATATCATATTATGACATGTTATGTCATTGTAACTGAACGGTAATGAATTTCTGTATTAAATCAATAAATAGGTTTTACTTCAGCTGTGTGGTCTAAAGCACACACTTTTTTTTTCTCAGAACTGATGATGTTGTTTTCATTGTTTCAATTATTGATTATTATAAACATACTTACGAGGTCCTTCCTTCTACTATAATGCGTAAGCTGCTTCATCATTCTTAATTAAAAGAAAAGGTTAAAAAGCAGTTTGAATTAGATGAAATAGAGCTTAAAATTATATATATGATCTGAAATAAAAGATACGGGTCTAAAATCCTACATATACATTGCCATCAACATAACCATAAGAACAAACGGTAGCTGTAAAAAGTTAGATAACGCTCGCTCCCCTATGAATCTGGCTAATTTTCACGAGGAAACAAGTAACTTGATCAAGATGATACGAGAAATACACACCGTTTTAGATATCTCTTAGATATGTGACATTGTAGAAGATTCCTATGAGCTTTACATTAAATACTTTTACTACAATTGTTGCGTATTTAACTCCAATTTGAGTGTTTTATTAGAATATATTTTCATATTTCATATTTGTGTAGGTAATTTACCTAATGATAACTTTGACCGCTTTATTTCTTTCTACTTAATGACTAAATTTGTTAACTTTGTAAGTAACGTTTACCTTAATTACAAATTTTTATCTTGTTAAATTTGATTTGAGCTGAATCTATTTTTTCGAAAAGCTGATGGGGTACAGTTGATCCCGCCAGCTTTAAAAAAAAATATGTTAAAACGAGACATCATTCACATCTTCAACCAAGTCTGTGTTCTGTGGAATTTATCAAAATTGCAGCCATAAAT
>LUGF01038931.1:79157-89233 GCA_001625245.1 Calycopis cecrops | reverse complement strand
TATTTCATATTTGTGTAGGTAATTTACCTAATGGTAATTTTGACCACTAGATTTCTTTCTACTGAATGACAAAATTTTAATCTATGTATGTAATTTTTACCTTGTTAACTTTGATTTGAGCTGAATCTAAATTTTTGGAAAGCTGATGGGATCAACTAATGTGCAGTTGATCCTGCCAGCTTTAAAAAAAAATGTTAAAACGAGACATCATTCACATCTTCAACCAAGTCTGTGTTCTGTAGAATTTATCAAAATTGCAGCCATAATTCATTGTTTGCATCTTCTCAACTATAATTGCATTTATCAAACAAAGTCGCCTTGTAAATCTACAGTCAGACAACATTGGTATAAATACTTTACGACATAATACAGTATTTGAAATCAACTAACATACTTTACCAAATACTTTAATGCAAGAATGGTATTTCTGAACAGAAAGAAAAGATCAGGCCAGCAAAGATACAGAAAAGATTGGTACATGTTTTATAAATTTTACCACGTCCAATTTTGTTCTAGATTCAAATCGATTTTCTTCGTTTAAAATGTTGCCACTTACAAGCTGCACAGCGCTCCAATGATACTAACATGTAAATATTTAAGAAGTCAGCTCAGTTTCAAATACGTGTTTGCATGATATGATATCTATATGCAATGAGTCCCGACATTCATGTCAGAGTATTTAATTATATGAAATATGGTATTTTATATCGACAAATTGTCTCTCAATTTTTTTTTTTCGTCTCACTCTTATAAAATGGGAGCCATTTTTTTGATAACCAAACCGGGGTTTCCCTACCAATTAGACCACCACTCATGTAAATGTTCTATGACCATAAAATAGGTCTCATTATATAAAACAATGATCTCTGTGTAATTGTTGTCTACGTGTTAGCTGAACACGTAGACAACACAGCCACCAATGTTTTAAATTGAATGGAAAAAAAATACAATTAAAGAAAAAATGCAAATGTAGTTGTTTTTTTTGTGTTTTGTAATTTTTGCTTTTTGTGAAAAATCTAGTGCATCAAACTTATTTTAAATATTTCAAAAAGTCCTGATTCGCTATAATTATATTAATAATATACAGGGGAAGATTGAAAATATTATTATTCTAGGTTGTTTCCAATATCTATATGTGCCAAATTTAGAATCCGCTAAGTAGTTTAATGAGTGAAATGATAACAAACAAATAAGCTTTCGCACTAACTATACCTATGAATAAAATTTACAACAAAACGCAACAAAACATCTGCTTCACTCAAAATCCTGTACAACGAAACGAAACACGGACCGCTGGTATCCAAAAGTGATTTAGAAACATTCGGGTCGGAAACACAAGCGTTTATTTCAACGACCACAATGCCTGGACTTCTCATAAATTACGCAACTACAGCCTCTATACAACTCACTAGTGTTACAGCGGTCGAACAATCAGAAACAAAAGTTGTACTGTTATTGTATAAAGTTAGATTGTCCTGATAACAAGCCTCGACGTTGCAATAAATGTTGTTATACTCGCCGTAAAAATTGTAGTCGCATTGCAAAATATCATCAGCAACTTTTCTTAAAAATATTATTTGGTTTAAACATTCTTCTTCTTCTTCTGTTCTTTATAAAACTCTGACGCAGGGTATTATACATTTACTTATGATACCGAGGAACTCGGGTGGTCCCTAGACCTATGGTGAACTCAAACAACAACCACCACCACCACCACCACGACAAGGTGGCAGTTTCAATAAAAAGCACTAGTTATTCATTCATGTGTGCGTTTCGTATTATGTATCAGTTTATTTAATTATTTTATAGATATTTTCTTTTAGTTAATCCAATATATTTTAATGTATAATATTACTTATGTAAAAATAGTGCAGTAGCACTCCTTCTCTACATAATCTTCAATTGTACCATACTTAATGCCAGTGCCAATTTTCTTATAAAACGTTATAAAGTTCTTGCTCCACTTATAACTTATTCGTTATACTGTAATTATTATTATTATTGATGGCATAATATCATGATCAAATAATTTATTCTTCTGGACCTAGGTATCGGAATAGTATATTGCATATTATGCCAATATCACTGTACTTCTCGATTATACCGCGCCGGCACTATGGCCGTGTGTATTTTTATTTACGTTCGTACCTGCGTTCTACACGTCTGCCTCGACATGAAGCTTGTTGTGTTTTCACTATTTGTATAGGTTCCGCCATTTTTATCCATTTTACATCCCTAGCATAGTTGTGATTTGTCAAAACCATTTACCCAACATGTCGATAGGATTTACCCAACATGTGTATAGGTTAGGTACACACCTACCTCCTCTACCCGCCATTTTTATACTATACGGGGGCAAAAGAGTAGTCGGAGCCATTTGCATGACATTACCTTGGCACGGGGGCTTATACAGATGCGTTGCCACCTCCACCTCCCTCATACATGCAACCAGCTACTTAAGTACTTACACACCGCACGAAACGCGACAGCACAGCTGTCACTTTACGCCGGTGTCGTGTAAGCGAGAGATACTTCCCCAGTCGTGCCGGCCCAATTAGGCTGCATGCATTCATGCAGAATGACACTACCTCTAAGCCTTTCTCGGCCCTGACCACAACAACAGTTGTCGTTGTCGGTGTCGTCGGGCATGTTACTACTGCGTCTCCCTTTCGTTCTTTTGCATGCTAGCGTTAGTGAATATTCAAATGATTTCGTTCGTATGCCACTTAGTGATAAATTTATGGGGCGATTAAAATGACAGCGAATAAGAAAAACGGTTTATATTTTTTTTTTTCATAAATTTTTTTTTGTTTAATTGCATAATGTAAATCGGAGTGAAGTCTACATTCACTCCGATCCATTTGTCAGTGTACTTCTCGACCTTCGCCTGACTAGACTGTAAGGAAGCAAATACGATACCTTTTTCAAAAATAGACGAAAGCACCCCGCCACATGACATTGTGGTGAAGAACCCGAAATTGCTTTATTTATTCTAATATACCTACCTAATATGTAAATTATGTATCTATACGCTACATATTATTTAATTTAGGTTTTACAAGAGCATGATATAATATGAAATAGTGAAGTGACAGCTGTTGTCGCGTTTCGTGCGGTGTGTAAGTAGCCGGTGGCCTATGGGGGTGAGAGGAGAAAGATGGGCAGCGCATCTGTGTAGTTTCTATACGGATGTCTCTGGGCGTCGGTAGTCATGAAAATGGCTGCGACTGCTCGTTTGCCCCTTATACCAAAAAAAAATTAATATCATCAGCCGGAAGACGTCCACTGCTAGATATAGGCCTCCTCCATAGAGTGACATAGGTCACGCTTACGAGATACTTGCAACCAACGGCTCCCCGCCACCTTCACCAAGTCATCAGTCAACAGGGTTGGAGGCCATCCAACACTCCGTCTTCCAGCGAGAAGCCGCCACTAGAGCACATTTCTTCCTCAGTGCTATATACTACAGTATTTACAATACAGTACATTGCAAACGTAATGAATTAAGTATTTTTCGTAAAGACTGTACAATGTACAACCAAATTAGCTTCCTAACAAGGGACAGTGAACACAGTTTATTGCATTTGCAATAGTTCTCTGGAACTTTCTAAGTTTCTTGACTAAATCTTCCGTATAACTTTGAAATAAATTTAACAAGATTTCTTACTGGGAACTACAAGTTCGTTTGTCTACAATCCCAGTGCTTGCGACCAAAACAGTCGGTAACGTTGAGATATAGGTTTTTATATCCATTGTTGCGAAAATACACGGTATACACAGGACTTAAGAGTTAAAATGGTATGGAGGAAATATGGGATATATTTTAGATATTTGATTGTACAACAATAGTAAAGTGATGCCCGCATATGTGAAACGAACGCTTTTACACTCGGCTCTTAGGAAATTGTATCCAGGGAACTCAATCGAAGCGAAGTGCGCAGTCGGTTCTTTCGCATATTCCTTATAAAATGCATAAAGTTTCAAGACCAAAAACTTTTGTGCGACGTCGCTTCAGAATTTCACAACGATTTTACTAAACAAATATCTAAAGAAGCAAATTCTACGGAAAACTTTATTCTCATGCATTGTGTATGTATTGATTTGTAGGTTTTCCTCTTATTAGACTACGAGGCTTAGATAGTGCTCGTCGTAAACGAACTGTGGTCATGTACAGCATCAGTCCGTAACTACGTAATTACGTATGCGTACTTTTGCTTATTTTACATTCTTCCATATAAGCATAACCTCATATGTAATTGTTACGATATTTATTAACGTCACCAAAAGGTGACGTTGACGACTGCTACATATGCTACTTAAACTATAAGAAAAATCCTAACAAACTCTACGTATTTTTAACCATTCTAATCTTCAGCATATCTATATTCTTCAGATTTGCACGTTTTAATATCCCAATAATCCAATTTCACCTGTTTCTGAGTAAATTCAAATAACTTTTAGTTTTCTATAAACTCAACAATATAAAAGGCATAGACAGACCAAATAAAAATTAAAGAATTTTAAAATAAAAAGGTAAAAAAAATTCGTTGCCCCGTTTCTCGCAGGTTATATAAGTTCCAGATGACAGACAAATATAAACCTTACACAATATATTTCTGTATATTGTGTAAGGTTTACATTTGTATACCATTAGCAGATATATCGCATTGTAACCAAACAACAGACATTAAAACAAATAACAAACATTAAAGATATTCAAGCGCTACCCATAAAGAGCAATAAATTGTTACAAAAGTGAAAGCCATTTATGTAATCATATTGCAATTGTTAACCCTAAAACCAGTGCCGCTAAATTTCTTTGCACGTCCGGGAATCGCAGCGTCGTTTCACAAAGTAATTGCTTATGAGTGAGAGCGGATAAACGAAACGAGTTCCATTCTAGAGGGACTCGTAAAATGGACTCAGGGGCTTGCATTTAATTAATACGACCACTAACTACGTGAGAGATGCCCGAAATGAAATCATTCCTTTTGACCACAAAACTGACTTTTCATGCCGTAAAAACTCTCAATGACGTCCGTTTGAGAGATTGCACAAAAAACAGCGCAAAACAAATTCTGCGCTCGCATCAGTCGCAACGGGAACTAATTCCGACTTTATTAAAGTGGCGGGCCAAATTGAAATCGTTGAAAATTTTGCACACTTTTAGGTCCTGTAATGAAAATAAATGTGCAATATTTTTATGAAACTACAGTCTACAGCGTAGTTGCGGAGGCGTTGAGCTGATAGCTACTTACTTTTATGGCAAAAATAGAATCTCATGTGTTGGTGATAAGTTTTTATGTTAGATTATACACTTATCTGATCTGATTATATCTGATATACATCTTATTCTGATCCTAATTGGTTAGTAGCAGTTTTGCTGCATAAAAAAGAGAAAAAGCATAATATTCTATTCTTAATGAATGCTTCTTCCGATGCCACTAACCTGTTATGCCAAGCAAGGATTTAAGCCAAATCTAAATCTTTAAGCACACCTTTTCTGTTCAATGAAACTAACAATAACGCCCAGTTGACCGATGCCCAGAAACTTGCATGCAATTAAGACCTGCGATTATGAGCACTTCTTGTCATGTTGGCGTAACATCAACATGGCATTCATTGTGATTTTCTTGAGTCCAAGGTGCATTAGGAAGGTAGAAGGTAGCAGACAGGTGTGCTAAAGGAATGATGAGGATCTTTTTTCTATAGCCGTTTGACGTTGGATGAAATAGAAAATTATTCTACATTTTAGCACCTATTACGATACTAGAGAATAAAGATCGAATACTACGAACTTCGAACAATCGACTGAATAAGAATATTCTTATTATAATCTTCCTATCATAATTATTATCAACGTTCCTATTACTTAAATACAAAAATTTTTAAAAATTGTTTTAAAGAAATTGGATTTTATTTGAATACGCTAAAAATAATAAAATAAGATTTTCATTTAAAAAATATACCTAATCGTCTTATAACATCATCTAAGAATTTAAATGGCATATAAGTTTATCGGATTTTTTTATCGTTGCCTCCTATGGCCCATGATTATTTATACTCTTGTTGTGTTTGTCTATTCGCGTCCCTTCCTAGAACAGCCTAGTCTTAGCTGATGTAAACTTAATAGTATACTATACACTAGATTTTATCGCAAGATATTAAGAGTACTTTTCTGAAAATTTTACAAATTAAATTTAACCTGGTCCAATTATTAAATTTACTTTTTATCTACGTGGACCAAGTTTTTATACCATATAAATTGTTCAATGAAGTTATATACAGTAAAAGTTTATTTTGTTTTAGTTTGTTTTAATGGTTTCAGTTTGCTAATATTAAAAATAATATGAACTATAAAAAGTACGTTTATGTATAGGTATGCGTAGGTACCAAATTTCAGCTCAATTAAAAATCAAGTTAATAGGCGATAATTTAATACAGAGCTTTAATGACCACCTTCAAGTTATATCATCTCACCTAAATGTACTTCTAGGAGTAAATGCCTTGTCTTAACAAAAAAAACTAAAACACGATGTCATTACGGTGAGCGTTTCTAACGCCATCTTTAGTCTTAATTATAAGATCAACTTGTCATCAAATTTATATATAAACTAAGTATCAGCTTAATCGTGTTATAAGAACTAGGAGGTGACTTAAATTCAGCTTGCAATATTTGACCCTTAACAAACTAACATTGCAAGTTAAGTAAAAGTTTATAGAAATAAAACTCATACCTTCATATCATAATCTATTACATCATCTATTACATCAATGTGCATACTGATATATACGTTTACAACAATACGTAAAATACCGAAGATTAGAAACAACTAGTTTCTAATGCTAGAAATTTCAATCTGCAAAGTCGATAAAATCTAGTAAGAGCTGTAACAGAGCGTAATATCTCTCCGTGAGTGATGTCTGCATTTGTCTGGGCTCACAGGTGCCTAACACTGCCATATATCACAGCAGCCGAGCTCGACTCAGTATTAATGTATCATCAACATTTGAATTGCTTACGAACCAACAAACAACTTACATGATATGTGGCTAAAGTTTTATTACATTTCTTCGGAAACTTCTAATATTATGTTAACACGACGGATTTTTTGCGTCTTTTTTAATAAAAGTAAGTTATTGGATTTGTCTGACAAAAGTATCATGGGGTAGAATAGTTTTTCTTTCGTCTAATGGTTTTTATGCGTTGAATTTCGTGGCACCAAAATGTTAGGATAAATGAAATAATTGATTGCATATTTGTCACTAATGATGAGTATTTTTTTTTGTAAGTTTATTTTTTCAAATTATAGCATATTCATTTAACAAACAAAGAGAACCACACGGTGTGTTTACTTGACAAGATAATGTTTAGACAAAGAACATTTTAATGAAATTGTCAACGACTTTTTTTCGATTTATGTACCTACCTAAAAGGTAAAAAACATCCTACTACTACGACTTCGCTGTCCGTCACCACTTACCAGGCTCTCATAACATGTGATTGCTATACAGTAGTATTTACAGATGATATTACATTCCTAAACACTACTAAAACTAAAGCAACAAATACAAAAAAATATAGGGCTTGATATAATACAATAAAAATATATTATTGTATTATATCAAGCCCTATATTATGAATCCCATTGTTGAGCAAAGGCCTCCCCCCATTGTTTCCATTTTTCTCTGTTCAGAGCTTATAAATTCTGATTGGCGTGATGCAGCTCTGAAAAGAGAAAAAATATAATTAAATCGCAGAAAAAACACTGTGTAGACTGTAGTCCGTTCATGTGCAACTAAACGTTTTGTACAATAAAACAATATTTTTGGATTTTATCGCGCTTTATTTAATTATAGTACAAGCCTGACGTTTCAGAAGCCTTACGGCACCCCACCACGGGTGGTCCTCCCGCGACCATGGTTGCTGTAATTATTCTAAAATAGATAAAGTCCGTTAAAATTGTTTTATTGTAAAAATTGTAAAAAAAAATGCTGTATGGTATGGCACTTGATAGTTTATACAGGCTTATTTTTTGGTCACCGGCCAAAATTTCAGGGTTGGTTCAGAATCAATAATACATTCGATTTATGAAATAAAAAATATTAAAAAAATAATGAGATACAATTACTTTGTCCCATATTGTAAAACCTATTTCTTGGTCATCACGTGCATCACACTCGCGACTTACGGCAGGCCGACGTCACTGACCTTGAAGTCGATACATTTTATGTAAGAACAACAATTCGATGTATTTTTAAGGACCATTTCAAATCGATTTTTATTTAATAAAATATCATAATTAGACGATAAAATTTAAAACACACTCTTGGAATGAAGTCTACCTCCTTATTTTAAAATTTGGCCGGTGACCAAAAAATAACCCTGTATATTACCTTAAAAAATATTTTGTTTCGAGAGGAAATGTGTTCACGCCCTCCTACTGGTCCTCTGTGGGACCCGAAGGTTTGACGGACTCTGTGCAGGTGCGAATACTTACTTGACCTCTACGGATTCCATCAGCTACTAAGAGGGTATCTTTTCAGCGCCGCCCGGGTGTGATCACGCGTAATTAGAACCAACATGTCAACGTAACTACTTAAAAGCATATTGCAGGAATAAAGCGTGATTTTCATTTATTTTTTTATAATTTCTTGTGGCTTTAGTATGAAAGATGATACCAGAGAATATGAAAAACGATTGTAGGTAATGTTGCCAAGTGAAAAGTCGTTAAAAATGTATTAAGTGTTCTGAAAAGTATATTCGCCAAGAGTTATAATTTATATCAACAGATACTTTGGCAGAGCGGCCAAGCACCTGCTCAATGTTTCCAAACTTTGCAATATGAATATAATATTTGTAATTCGACAAATGGCGGCGAGGGAGGCTCTGCTAAATCTTTTATGTTTTTTATAGTATAAGAAAGAGAGCATTAGCTTACAGGTTATACAGTTGCGTCGCCCTCTTTACTCCTCCCACCTCAAAGAAGCCCGTGCTTCTTACACACCGCACGAAACGCGACAGCGCAACTGCCACTTTACGCCGGTTTCGTGTAAGCGAGAGGTAACTCTCCGGTCGTGCCGTCCAATTCGGCTACATGTATGGATGCAACGTACTACGCACTACTTACCTCTTACTATATTCTCTCATTTGTTTTTTATAGTATAAATATAATTACCTCTTCTACTAATACTACTAATATTAAAATGCGAAAGTTTGTATGTTTGTTTGTTTGTTACTTCTTCACCCAAAAACTGCTGAACCGGTTTTCATGAAATTTGGCACACACATAGAGGGTAACAGGGTAACAGGGTTAACACAAAGGAGGAAGGAAAAGTTTTTATCCCGAAAAAGTGTTTCTATGGGATGCCATGGGATGATTTTCTATTTTCCACAGGATCGAAATTTACGCGGGTGAAACAACGGGGCGCAAGTAGCATGAAATAAATGAAATTTATGTAAAAACACGAAAATAATAGAAATACTTTTGAAATATCATAAAACGCTCGTCTAAATAAAACGGAATGATTGTAATAAAATCGAATTTAGCAAAGACTCGTCAGCTTAACTTAGATAATAATAAATTACAGGGATTTGTGCGATCCTCTTTAAGAGTGAAAGACACCGCGCTACTTTAAAACAACAGCAATTGCGGGAAGTTTTTAGTATATTGTAGGTAAGTTAATGAGCTGTGAGTGGTTGGGTGCGAATAATTATCAAAAAATCAAAATCAAAAATGTTTTATTCTGTAACAAAAATTGCTTACATGCAATAGCAAGGGTCCCTGTACTGGGTTGGTAACCCGCATTAGTAGTAATTATATTCCCAGCTGATCAAGTATTACCCAATTTATGGAGTTTGGACAATATGCACGGGAACCTTGATTTTGGTAGGCAGATATTATGCAACTATAAGTGTATAATAGTACATGCATTTTTAACTTTTTTTTATAAGAGCAGTATAATAGTAGTTTATGCAACTGTCATATAAAGAAGGGTATTAAAACACGAGTGTGAATTTTTGAAACGCGCGAACGCGAGTTTCAAAATAGTACCTCACGAGTGTTTTAATACCC